>JANHAO010007911.1:0-19777 GCA_026873985.1 Saraca asoca | reverse complement strand
GAACTTTGAACCTACACATACTCAACAAATAATTAAAGCTCATAAACATAATATGATATGATCAAAATTGTTTTCATCATCAAAACAAAAGATAGTTTAGTTGGCTAGGCTAACACTAACATTTCAATATCTATAACCTCAATAAAAATCTTGATTTTAAATTTCCAAAAATCAAAATTTTCAAAATCAAAAGAAGGTGGGTTGTTCAAAGATGGGCAAATAGAGAAAATAGGTGAGTTTGAATCCATATTTTGATCAAACAAAGGTGTATCAAGAGCCAAAACTCTGATACCAACTGTTAGGTCCCTTAATAAAGAGATTAACTTATGGAAGATAATTGGATCTTGCCCTTTTCTTGTTAGAAAATAAGTATACAACTTTGTATTATAATTGGATTCAATAAAATAGTAAAAAAGATTTGTATACAGCAAAATAATAAAATTTGAACATAGATTTTTAAAGTGGTTCAACTTGAATTGAAACTGCAATTCAAGTCTATTTCACACAATCTTTCTCAACTGAAAGACCTTTTCAATTGAAAACAAAACCATCAGGATTTATCAAGCTCCTCAAATGCCAATTTTAAAATAAATACACAAGAATTTGATAGGCTTCTTGCTAACCTAGAAGAATTGGGATAGGCTCTTCTAAACCTAAATAGAAACACAAGATTAACAGGTTCTTGCTAACCTATACAAGATTTGTAAATCCCTAGAAATTTTTTTAAAAAAAGGAAATAGAAATAGAAAAGAGGTATGAAATACAATACTAGTGTTTGAGATGAGGCAAAGAGAAAATCGTGTTTAGCTTTTTATCAAATGATTTTGCACTGATATGCATTTGATCTCCTAAGAAAATTGTGAAAAATCATTTAAATAGGGAGGGAAGTTAGGTAGTTGTAACTATTGTAACCATCTATAATAAAATAGCTAACTTTCAATTATTGAATCGATCATTGCATTGATTACAAGTGGTTACAACTAATTAATCGGTGTGGCAATCGAAGTGTAGTCTATTATTTATAGTCTTCTCATCGATTACTGCACCAAAGTAAGAAAATTTCCTAACTTTTGATGAAAGGAATTTTGAAAACCGTTCTTTGACAAATCGATGTGAACATTGATGTATGAAGAATTTTTAAAGCTTGAATCAATGCAGAAATAGATGTATGAAGTGTAAAATAATTTTTATAACCCTTGTTTCTTCAAATAGTTTTTCTACCTAATTGTTTAGTTAAAAAGTGTTTGGATAAAAAATCTATTGAATTTATTTACAAGAGATCCTATTGAAATAAAATAAATCCTAAAACTAATTTTGAATCTCTTGAGTTATAATTGGATATCTTTGAAATCTGAAAAATAAATTAAAATAAGTAGCAAAATGTGATATCAAATAATATGAAAAATATTTGGATTAAAATTTTTTTTCGTCAACAAAACTAAGAAATCTGTATGGGGCTAACAATTTGCTAACAATTTCCCGATAAGGTTAACAATCTCCTAATAAGGCTAACAATGTGAAAAATTGATTAAAAATTATTTTTCAACATCAAAACTAAGAAATATATATGGCTAGGATAACCTAGGCTAGCAATCTCTCCCTTTTTTATGTTAACAAATAATTTTAGAGTGGTTTCAAAGTAAAATAAAAATTAAAAAACAATTTTTCTCTAACTTATTAAAAAAATCTTTGTCCTCCTTTTGAATTAAAAATAATATCCTATTTATTATTTGAAAATAACATCTAAAATTTAGGTATTTTTGAAAATTATAAGATTTTTAAAATTTCATATTTCTCCCCCTTTTGGCACATAAAAAAGTAATAAAAAAAATGTACCAAAAAATGTTATAAACATTGATTAGAATTTAGTTAATGATATGAAAAGAATTATATGCATCAGAATCATCATATCAAAGATGAAAAGATCAATATAACTTCAGTAATATCAGTAGATAAGGATATCACAATTATCAACATAAAATCTATATTCAACATTCATAAAAAATATTAAAGTATCCAACATATCAAAATATAATCCAGAACATAATAGAAATAGTAGAAGTGAAATAGAGGCAGATGGAACTAGGGAATACAAGTGTCAAGCAAATAAACAAAACTATTTTGTAGGTATTTCATCCATTTTTTCATTTTTGCTTCTTCGTCTTGTCATTCCAGCCTTAATTTGATTTCCTGAACTTGATCATCAAGTGACTTAAGTCTTTGGTTCATTTCTCTATCTATTTTGTCAACTTTTTCTTCTAAAATTGACATTCTTTCTTCCATTACATTGAATTAAGAATCTTGACAATTAGTTATTTTATTTGCTAGATCAATTGAAAGTTTGTGCATCTTTTCAATTAACGTAGTCAATCTATCTTCTATTTTAGTTGTGACTGCAGCTTGGGTAGAGGTTTGTCCAGTTGACTATGTAGGTTGAGGTGTTTTACTGATCCATTTTCCTTGACTATTTTCTTTAAAACCCATTTTGTGAAAGTATGATGTAGTAATCATTGTCATTGCATTTGGGCATGAAGCCAAAATTTCATTGGAAATCTTTATTTTGCTTTTGTAAAAAAATGGAGTCAGGATCATACCATATGGAAGATATCCAATATCAGTTCTTCTAGAATAGTTACTCATATATTTCAAAATAAAATAAGAAAAATTAAAATCAATTTGATTTTTGATAATCCACATCAAGAGTAAAGCATCTTCCATTATTTGAGTGATGTTGGTGATCCTTGGAAAAATAACTTTGCACAAAGCATAATATAGAATCCTAGCTTTAGGAGATAGGCCAGTTATTAGCAACCTCCCAATGCCATCTTTTGGGTGGAGGTAGGGAAACAACAATCTAACTACCAGTTCTTTATTGTATTCATTAAAAGATTCTGCAGTAAGCTTTGGCATGAATTATCCATTTCAAATTCATTTGCAAAAGTTTCAGTATTAATGACAATGTGTTTCCTCATCACATAGCAAGATAATTTGCCATTGGTATCTGTTAAGTTAGCATAGAACATTTTTACAAGCTTGGGAAAAGCTGTATCTTTGTAAATCAGAAAATTTTCAACCTTGTACTCAGCAAATAACTCAAGCAAATGGGTTGTCTTAAATAGTTGATCACTAAAGCACTTCAAAGGTTCAACCTTTTTATTTTCAAAAACAAGGTAAGAAGCATACTTGTTTAGTGACATGAAGAGTGCTTCTTCTTCATTTGGTTAGGTAGGTCCCACTAGTGATTTTCCCTTTCGTTTTGTTGGAATCTTGATTCTCTTTGCCATTGTTGATTTGATTGTTGGAAGGATCAATTTTTTGGTACTTAGGGTTTTGGGTTGGATTTGGGATTTTTTTTGTTTTTGGAAGGATTTTAAGAAATCAATCAATCAAAGTGATGGAGAATAATGTTTTTGTTGAAAACAATTTGATGGAAATCTATTTGGAAATGAGGATTTTAGAGATTTTGGAGAAGGAACGCTGAGAGAAATTGGAAATAAGTGACTGAGGTTACTATAGCAAATGGGTTTGATTTTGATTTCATTATTTATAGTATCACACCATGAATCAATGTCTGCATTGATGTAAAGAGCAATGATTCAACAATGCATTGATTATGGTTTGAATTTGTTCATCAGATATTCATATGTGCATCAATTTGAACATCGGTATGTGTATGAGTGTTATTTTACGCATCGATTAGTTAATCGATTTATCTAGTAATTTATAAAAATTTGAAAATTTTTTAGCTTTCCTGATAGTTTGAAAGCTAGGTTAAATAGAAGTATACATTTATGCTTAAAATTAAAAAAAATTAGAAGTGCATCGATTGTGACATCGGTGTAAAAAGAAAAAACTGGATAGATGACATCGATTAGTAAATTGATTAGTGTGTTCATAGTTTTTGGTTTTTCTAAGGTATTTTCCTAAAGGTATCTCAAATCTCTTAAGGTTTCAAGTTCTCTCTATATACCTGCAAAACAAAATCAGTAATATCTCTGAAGCTTAATTCAGTATTTGCAAAACACAAATCAAACAAATGGAATAAGTAGATTTCTAGAAAGTTAAGGGGAGTTTATCAAAGTCTTTCTTGCAATTTTTATTTTGTATCATGAGTTTCTTTCTCTTCACTCATAAATACCTATAAAATTGAAATCAAATAGTCTTGGCTGGTACCTAGTAGGATTTGGGTCAAAACTTATTAGTAGACAAAGCAGAAACTTTCATAACAGTAGACATTTTTGGTAACCATACTAATTTTTCATTTGACTTTAAACCATAAGTACTATTCCTAAATAGGCAATCTCTGATATGGTGTCCCTTATGATTACAGTAATAGCAAGTAATATAGGCAAGGTTCCATTTCTTAAATCTTCTAAACTACTCTTTACATCCTAAATCATTTTTATTTTTGACATTTCTCTGGTTTTCAAGCATATCATTCAATTTTTCATTACTATTAGCAAAGTTTTGTAGCATCTTATTCAATTTCTCTATTTCTAGCTTGTAAGAATCACAAAGCTCACATATTTTGTTTTCATTGACTAACTTTTTAGCTAAGACATTTAAGTCAATATTTTCTTTTTCAAGTCCCTCTACCTTTTTTATCAGATTTTCATTTTGATTTTTCAATTTATTTATTTCTTTATTTGCTTTGGTGAGTGCTTCATAAATTTCTTCATATAAATCATCAGAGTTATCATCATTTATTTGATCACTTGAATCATTGGTAGGATCACTAACATAAGAATTACAATAAGAAAGAGGATACTATAGAACCTGTAGATTTTCATCATGCTTAGCCATCAAATAGTGTTCCTTTTTTTCTTTGTCTTCAGCTTTGTCTTTGCATCTATAGGTAACTCCAAGTATATTTAGAATTTCTTTTCCTATCTTACATTCTGAAATCCTTGAAAATTCATTAGCTGGCAATGTACTGACAATAATCCATTTTAGTTTGGAAGCAATATAGTGTTTTCTTTCCTCTTGATCAATCCATAACAATTTAGATTTTTGTGTAGGAATTCCATTGACATAGATCATTGGGTATTCATAACCTGATTCTAGAATTTCTAACATTTCAATATCTAGAGCCTTAATAAAAATCTTGATTTTAAATTTCCAAAGTTCAAATTTTTTGGAGTCAAAAGAAGGTGGATTGTTCAAAGATGGACAATCAGAGAAAATAGGTAAATTTGAATCCATATATTGATCAAGCAAAGGTGTATCAAGAGACAAAGCTCTGAAACTAACTGTTAAGTCCCAAAAAAATGATTGGAATATAAATGGATCTTGCCCTTTTCTCATTGGAGAATTTATAGACACCTTTGTATTATACTTGGCTTTAATATTAATATAGTAAATATGAGTATGATTAGCTAGATTAACTATAGAGTAATAGAAAATAACAATTGTGCAATGAAGAATAAAAATCAGAAGATACAAATTTTTAAAGTGGTTCAACTTGAATTGAAACCTCAATTCAAGTCTACTCTATTTGATCTTTCTCAATTGA
The DNA here is from genome assembly GCA_026873985.1 of Saraca asoca. Classification (NCBI taxonomy): domain Eukaryota; kingdom Viridiplantae; phylum Streptophyta; class Magnoliopsida; order Fabales; family Fabaceae; genus Saraca; species Saraca asoca. The sequence continues at coordinate 14,265 of JANHAO010007911.1, read as the reverse complement.
AAGACCTCTTAAATTAAAACAAAACTATTAGGATTTACTAGGCTCTTGAAGTGCTACTTTACATGAAACAAACACAAGAAATTAAACAGGTTTCTTACTAACCTAGAAGAATTAAAACAAGCTCTTCTAAACCTAAAAAAAAAAAGCACAAGAATTGAATAGGCTCTTGCTAACCTATATAGATTTCTAAATCCTTAGAAATTTAAAAGAAATGAAATAAGAAAAGTTAAGAAATACAATACCACAATTTGAGATGAAATCTTAAACAATCTAAGATGAACTCAATTAATCTTTGATCAATTCTCAAAAGCTTGATGAAGTAGAGAAAAAACTTGTATATTACTTTTATCAGATGTTTTCGCACTTCAAGTTATGAAGAAAACTAAGAAAATCATTTAAATAATGAAGACAGTTGGGTTGTTGTAATTGCTGTAACTGTCTATAACTAAATAACTAATTTTTAGTTGTTGCATCGATTGTAGTTTCAATTACAAGTGGTTACAACTAATTAATTAGTGTGGTAATTAAAGTGTGATATGTTATAAGCAGAACTGTAATCGATTATTGCATCTAAGTAAGCATTTTTCTTAACCTTTGGTTTGAAATAGTTTTGAAAACTATTCTTTGACAAATGGATGTGAACATCAATGTACATAGATTTTAAAAATGGAAATCAGTGTGTAAATTAATGTATGAAGTAAAAAATAGTTTTATAAAATTTTTTTTTCTTCAAATGGTTTTTCTACTTCATTTAGAAAATATTTGATTGAATTAAAGATTATTTGAAATTCATTTAAAAGAGATCCTAAGGTAACTTCTAATTCTAATGTTGATATTCTTGAATCACAATTGTATATACTTTGAAACTTGTAAAACAAATTAAAGTAAGCAGTGAAATATAGTACCAAATAACATTGTGAAAAATTGATTAAAAATTGTTTTTCAATATCAAAACTAAGAAATATGTTTGGCTAGGATAACCTAGGCTAACAAACCGCAATTCAAGTCTACTCCACTAGATCATTCCTTAACTAAAAGATCACTTTTATTATAAAACTATTAGGATTAAAACAGGCTTTTGAAATGCCAGTTCAATACACAAGAATTACATAAGGCTCTTGCTAACCTATCACACACACAAAAGAATTAAAATAGGCTCTTGCTAACCTAAATAAGATTCCTATCAACTTGGAAATTTCAACAAAAAAATAATGATGAAATAGATTAAGGTAAAGTAAGAAATACAATACCAGCAGTTTGAGATGAAATCTCAAATAGTTAATATGAGTTCAGTAGAGCTTTGGTTCAAAATCTCTTGAATGATTAAGAAAAGTAGTGAGATGTCAACCAGTCTTGTTTTGCTCTATTTTCTTAGAGAATTTCACACTTGAAGGAGAAAGAAAAATTATGAAATTTGTTAAAAAATTGAAGATAGTTGGGCTTTTATAATCACTGTAATTGACTGTAACAAAATAACTAACTTTCAGTTGGTGAATTGATTCACAGTGGTTACAATAATGAATCGGTTTGGTAATCAAATCATAGCCTTTTGTGAATAGGACTTGAATAAGTTATTGAATCGATTTAGGTCAAATTCCCGACCTTTAGTAAAAAGAATTTTTCAAAAACTTTTCTTCATAAATCAATCGATGAATCAATTCTAATATGATTTTTCACAAGTTTTTCATGGTATTGATTCTTGAATCAATTCACAAGTTTGTAGTTGTAAAAAAAAATCTTTAAAAACTTTGTTTGAAAAATATCTTCAAGTGGTTTGTTTATATCTCACTGCATTAGTTAAAAAACTATTTGAATCAAATCTCATTTGAATTTATTTACAAAAGATCCTATAAAAATAAAATAATTCCTAAATATAATTTTGAATCTCTTGAATCACATGCTTTGAACTTGCAAATCAAATCAAAACACTAAAATATGTTGTTAGATAGTAATGCATATTAAAATTGGTTTTCAACATCAAAACTAAGAAAAATTTGTAGTTAGGGTAACCTAGGCTAGCAGTTTTACTTAATAATATATCATGTTTTTGTTAACTTTTTCTATTAGGTTATGATTTTCCTATTTGGTGTTGAATTTTGAACTTATTTAGTTGTTCCTTTTGAGCTTATATCTTGTTGGTTGGTGACAATGATGATGCATAGTTTGAGCAAACTGTTTGGTGGTAATCTTGGTCATCAATTTGTGGTCATTTTATCTCTTGTTGTGAACATTTAAGAAGTTCACAATCTTACTTTCTTAAATATATATATATATATGTAGAAAAAGTTTGAATGCCTTGTTAGAGAGAGTATTGGAGAGCCATCCAATGTTAAAGATGATAATGCCGATGGTAAACATAGCAATGAACATAATGCATCACAAATTTCTTCAATTGATGATGTTGTCCTATTTTGCAAGTCTATTAGTGTATCCAAAAAAAGCCAAGTGTATGGTCTTGGTTTGAAGGGTGTGGTGATAACCTCTACACAAATTACATCATTTCATCCACCACAAGCACCACAATTGTAGCCAATTTTTTATGATATTATTACTTCCCTATATATCAAGAAAGTTTTGGCTGAAATTTGATAAGTAGGATTGTGAAGTTACCAAACATTGATGTGAATTTGACTAGCAAAAGCTTTAGCTTTGAACCCAATTATCTGCTATCTTGAATACCTTAACAACTCTTGGAGCCTAATTTTCAAGCAACTTAAATGTATAAACACTAGTGGCATAGCCACCATCTAATGGTTCTAACAAGTCACCTTCAAATGCATCTTAGCATATCACTATTTTGTATATGAGCCTGTTCTTCAATCAATGGATGAAACTCTTCAAGTTGGGATAAAGAAGCACAAATTCTTAGTTAATATTTTGCATAGAATTAATATAGTATATTGAATGTGAAAGTATTATGGTTAAATGCAAGTTTTTACCCTTGAATATCCATTTTATTGATTTTTATTACATCTATTGCTAATTTGTTAGTTAGGCTAATTGAAAATAGGGGTTACTCATGAAGGAAACTATGGGCACTAGAAAAAAGAGAAGAAATTTTGAAAAAATGCCAATATTTTGCTTAGGATTAGCTAGGGAAATGTCCCTTGCTAAACCAATTTTACTAGGGATTAGCTAGGGATAGTGACCCTTATTAATCTTTAGTAAGGGCTATGTCCATCTTTACAAGTAATTAATCTGGCCCATTTTATAAGGGATTACCTATGATCAAAGCCCTCACTAAATTTATAAAGGGCTAGCTTCCTCAGATAATTCCTAGCAAAACAAAAACCATATCTGCTCATTTTTCCTTAGTTTTGTGAGGGATTAGCTATAAATAAAGTCTAGCTAAATTTAGCGATGGTTGACTTCCCTAGCTAATCCTTAGCAAAACATAAACCATATCTATCTCTTTTTCCTTAGTTTTAAAGAGAGATTTATTGAAATTAGTGAAGAATAAGGCCATCACTAAATTAGTGAGGGAATGAACAATTTCCATCACACATATTAGTGAGAAGGCTTTTAGTGATGACTTAGTGATGACCATTTTCCCTAGCTAAATGTGAATAGTGACATATTTTTGAATTTCATTAAGGGATTTATCCCTAGCTAAGTACTAAATTTCTTGTAGTGAATGACTGATCCATGCTATAAAGACCTTTGAGGCTCTCATTGTGGCATAACTAATATGTACTTCATGATAGTCCTTGGTAGATCGCATCTCTTTCCATCTTGTGATAAGGTTATCAAATTTTGATTAGCATAAGTAACCTTGGTACTTTAAGTTTCCATTAGTAGTAGGATGTTGATGATGAAGTAGTGTAGGACTCAAGAATTCAGTGGCAACTCTTCTAGGGTAATGTGGTCTAGGATGTGAAACTCAATCCCACTTAAACCACTGTTCCCAAAATACCTTACTAAAGTTGCTTCAACAGGACATCCAAATAGCATCTGAAGCAGATGGATGGTTCAAGTAACCCTAGTTCTACATACAAAGAGATTTAGGATTGGAGGGTTCATTGGTTCTTCTTTAAGGTTTGCATGGAAGTATCTTACAACCTCAATGTAAATTAAAGAGGAGTAACTCATAAATCATAGCCACAATTGTGAATTTAAGGGTTGTAGGAGTCCTCATCTCCTAAGCTCACTATAGTTTCTAGGACATATGAAATAAGGTGGATGTGTAGTTTTGATCCCTATTCCATAGTCATAATGATCAACATCATCAATGTCCAAAAATAGGCTTGCATTGTAGAATGATCCTTGGTTTTCTTCCATAATTTTGAAAATTTGAATTTGATGAAAATTTTGGTTAAGTAGGATTTTGCTAATGAGCTTTGCACTCTTGGGGAGGCAGAGAGGCTTAAGGGAGACTGAGAAGACTTGGGATAAATGAGAAAAAGAGGGGAGGTTGCTTATTTATAGGTTTTTCTAGATCTGGTTGACCACCTGCACCTTTGATCAAGCATTGAATTTTCTTTCCTCATTTCTTCTAACTCATACTCAGAGTAAAATTATCCAACTTGACTCTCCTATTTGGGATTTAGGGGTATTTTCATCTTTACGATTGAGTTTTTGGTGTATCCTAATTTCTATCTTACAACTATTGAAGTTGCTTGATATTCTAACTTTATTGGTTTACCTCCCTTACATGGAGGTAATCTGATCTTTATTACCTCCTGACTCACTAGGGGTAAAATATCTTTTACACTTTAATCTCATCCCTAGGTGTCATTTTGTCCTTGGCCTTTTGTACTCACTCATTGTGCTTATTATTATCCTTATCATCCATCTCCAACTTACTTCTGGGGGTACTCTCATCGTTTATGATTCCCTTTAGCCATTCAAGGGTAAAATCATCATTTCTAGAATATCTATTCACTTTCTAATCTAATATCGTAACAATTTCCCTATTTCATACCATTTTCTATTACATGACTTGATTACTCTTAGTGATTGGATTAATGGATTTCCTGGTGATAATAGGTGCTTCTGGGTGCACACCATCATGACTAGTACTCATTAACCTTAATGTGCCATGTTAGATATAGAACTATTTCTCTGATACTAACTTGTCACATCTGACAATCTGGAGGTGTGAATGGCATAAATTATCCTATGGTGATTTGTGAACGTATGAGCAATCTCTTACTGAAAAACTTTTTTCATAATTTGAAAACAAGAAAATAATGCAAAAACCATATCTTTTGGGTTTTTTATCTAAGAACTCATGATATGAAAATTTTTAATAAAAATCATTTGAAATAAATAATTTTTTGAAGTTAAAATAAACTCATTTATGAAAGTGATTATCATAACCGAGGATCCATTATTTAGCTAGACGTACACTAACTGCTAAAAGATAACTAAGAGGACCAAGTACCTAATTTCATACATATGCAATCTTTAGAGAATCTCTTCATTGGAATGATCTCTTTAGATTCATTAATCTAAAATTGTTAATGAATGAGGTGAGCACAAAGACTCAATGAGCAGATTGCCAACCCAACTTTAGGTTGAAAACTTTTTTGGTTATACATATAGTATAATCATATAACACATAAGAAATATATATAGACTGAAAAAATATATTTTTTAAATATATTAAAAAATAATATCATATAACCATCTCTAAAGCTTTTGTATATGATCTTCACACATATAATCTATCCTTAACTTTCTTTACTATACCATTCATTCATGAATCATACATAATGGGAGATATGATCCTTGCTCTCCTAAGTCCTTACCAATGACTGTGTAAAGCTCACATACCTTACTTTACTAAGTCATATTAGATGACTATGTAAAGATTCTTTCCCCTTTTATTATATTGGCAATAGGGTTTATTGGGGAGTGATGTTCTTGCATCCTTTTGTGCTGTATCCTTTGATCTGTCCTGTAGAACTATTTTATTTCTATTAAAGCCAGAAACACTTATCCCATAACCTTTTGTTGCATGGATGACTTTGTCCTATAACGTCTTATCATATGGGAGACCATTTGCAGCAACATTTGTCATATGGGAGACCTTATGTATATCTCCTAGTGCATGTAGGTCCACCAATATCCTTTGTCAGTTCACAAAAGTACATACATGTACACACATTTAATCTTTTATCATTCTTGTAACTCATCTTATTCTATCATGCTTAACTACCTTTGTAAGCTTAATCATCCTATTCTTATCCTTCATGTTAATTTTTATGTACTAATGTCATAAGACATGATTATAAATTATTATCATTGAAAAAAAATTTTCTTTAATGAAAATAATTAGAATTGTTAATGTAAAATATGTGTAAGTAAATAAAGATAGGATTATAAAATTATATATTTATGTAAATAAAACATAATACTCTTAAAATAATAATGTAATAAAATATAATAATTTGATAAATTTCATAAGCATAAATAATTTAAATAAATAAATAAATAATTTAAGGAAATAGGATTTTAGAATCCATAAATCATAATTTACATAAACCATAGAAAAATAATTTTAATAACTTTTCATAATTCATATTATTCATACTTATATGCACATGCAAGGCCAAGATTTCTAATTTAATCCACAACCTAAGTGATTTCTATATTCTGATAGAAAATCTATTTCATACACATATATTAATTAGATGAACATGTATCATAGAGTAAAACATTTCATAAATGCTAAATTGAATCTACCTTCTGACATAAATTCTAGCCAAAGTTTTATTTCATTAACTTTTTCATTCTAGGTCTAATCCATGATTTGTTACTTGTAATGAATTTGGCCTATTTATCATAGACAATTTCTTTAGCTGCATTAATCTTATTTAAAAATAAAACAATTTGAAAATTTTTAAAAGTATAACTTTGTATGAAAAGGGAATTAGAAGACAAAATCCTGATCACATGATCATATGGATTCTTTATATTATGCAATTCATGGGCCTATTCCTAGTATTACATTTGGCCATTGACCTAGGCCTAAATGCAATTTTTTTAAGAACTCTACTAAAGACAATCTAACCAATTAATCATACATAAGATCAAAAACTATGCTGAGGCTTCTTCCTACCAGGGTTTCAGCTTTGACCAACGCTTAATTGCATTAGGATTTTGAGACCTTAAATTTTATACATTAAGTTTTTTCTAACTTGACACCAACTAGTTAAACGTTTGATCTTTCCATGGGGACAATGCCATGGTTAATTGGTCACCCTTTCAAACCCATATTCCAATCCAGTCAGGTTAATTTTAAGGGGGATTTTACAAAGATTGACATAGAAATTGAAAATATGAGACTCAAAATCTTCAAATAAATGAGGGATCCTCATGTTCTACCCATCTTGATGGAGTAAGGATATTTCCTTACTCATGTAACACCTAAGGTTTGTCTTTTAGGTTGTGCTTGTTTTGTAAAATCTCATTGCAAAAAATTATATCATTATTAGGAATGTGATTTTGGGAATGTCATATTATGATATTTTATTCAATTAAAAAAATTCCTAGGAATGTTATAATATTATTTTTGATAAGTTTGTCTATTTTTAAAAATATTATTAGATTACCAAAAATGTCCTATAAAAAATTGAGTGGTCAACATTGGAAAGTTGATTGGTTAACATTGAAAAGCTGACCAGTTAACACCAGAAAGTTGATTGGTCAATAATTGTAGGTGATGGTGGGTGTTGGTTAGTGGCATAGGGTGATAGGAATGGTGATCAATAATGATAGTAGGTAGTGGTGGATGATGAAAAACAATGATAGGTGGTGGTGGGTGGTGATCAACGGTGATAAGTGATGATAGGTTAAGGAGGTAATGGTGGTAAGGCTTTAATGGAAGGATGGGCAAAATGGTTTTTCTTTATCAGTGAAACATTCCCACTTAATGGAAATTTAAGATATCCGCCTCCCCTTATATGGTAATATTTTGAGCAAATATTGGACTAAAAAGATTCTGGGCTAATTTTGTTTTTGAACCAAATATAGGTATTTAGCATTCCCTTAAAACATTTTTGAGAATGTGAGAATGATTACACAAACCAAAAACTAACTTTGAGGTGAAGGTGGGATCCGAAGTCATTTGAAAGCACTTGTGTACATCATATTTGAGTTTGTGCCTTTATCTTTTAGTTCATAAATATCAGTTTACAATCAAGTCTTTTAAAGAATTTTAATACCAATTTAGTTCTTGACTTATTTGATTATAGTTAGTTGAATTCTTTTATTAATTTGTAATTAGAATAATTAAAGCAGTTGTACACATAGTGCTTGATTTATTAGTATGACAACATTGAGTACATACTTAACATACAACTTAGAATTTTCAGATTGGAGTTTTCAAACTACCACATTTACTTAGAGCATTAATCATAAGTACATGTACACAAAGGTCTACCATGTTTGATATAATTTTCTTCTTATAAATTAACCTCCTCTTGATATATTTTGTCCTACCATTACTTATTCTGAAAGATAAATTCTTTAAGATCTTACTTGTACAAATACTAATTTTAATTTATTTTATAGTACAAGTAACAATAATATAAGTTAAATTGGAGATTTTTATATTACACCTAAGGGAAAGAAAATTCTTTCTTAGATGGAGAGATAGAAACAAAATTTTGGAAGAAGATTTTTTTGGACATTTCATGAGTAAGAATGATTCTTACTTTATTAAGAAAGACAAAAATTGAAGACATAAGATTTAAAATCTTCAAATAAATGAGGGATCCTCATGTTCTCACCATCTTAATGGAGTAAGTATATATCCTTACTCATGTAACACCTATGAATTTGTCTCTTATGGGCCACTTGATTTGTGGAATCATACATTCCCAAAAATCTTAACATTCTCGAGAATATGATTTTGGAAATGCTATATTACCATATTTGGTTTAATTAAAAAGATTTATAGGAATATTAAAATATTATATTATAATTCATTTATGTATTTGTAAAAATATTTTTTGATAACAAAAAATGTTCTCATTGAAAATTGTCTGGTTAACACCCAAAAGTTAACCAGTCAACATTGAAAAATAGTTTGGTTAATGGTTATAAGTGGTAGTGGGTGGCAGTGAATGACGATAGATAATAGAGAATAGTAATCAATGGCTGTGGGTGGTGGTCAACAATGATAGGTAGTGATGGATAGTAGTAAATGGTGATGGTGGTCATGGGTAATGATCAACAGTGATAGGTGATGGTAGGTTGATAAGGTAATGGTGGTAAAGTTTAATGGAAGGGTAGGCAAAATAGTTTTTTCATATCACTAAAATTTTCCATTTAATGGAAATGTAAGATATCCACCTCCCCCTATATGGAATTAGAAATAAGATTAGTAACTTTTTACTAGTTGCATCCCTAGAGCCCTCAGGACCTCTCTACCCCTAATTCTACATCAAGTCCTCCTTTTTTTGTTGAAATTCTTATACAAATTAAAATAATTAATTATTTGATATTATAAATATAATATTTTTACTAGCAACTATACAATAATTAATAAAAAAAATCCAAGAGAAACTACTTACATAAGATTGTGCAGTTCAAGGCAAGACTCACTAACTATCCTTCTAGGTATGGGTACAATGGAACAAGTTATCCATGGGTGGCTAGATCCTTAATCTCAACTATATGCACAACATGAAATTTTTTAGGGACAATATAGATTATGGTATGAACGTAACTACAATAATATAAATAACATTAAGATAAAATAGTGTTATCATGTGCAGTTGATGCTCTAATATGGGGATGGATCCATCAATGTGTAGGGAAAAACCTTATCCAACTACATCCAAGGCCTTGTTCCTTTTATTCTACTTGGACTTGGACTTGAATTAGGGTCTTCCTAGTATTTGAGAAGGCTTTTCCACTCCTTATCCTTAATCCAGCTAGGTTGAGTGGCCTCTTCTTCTACACCTCATCCATTATATCCTTCATTTTGTTGGAACACTAATGGTTGAAATTATTCCACATATTCTTGTAAGAAGGGTTCCATTTTCAATACTTTTATAATTAGAAAACAAGAAAAGCATAAGATAGTTAGAGAACAATTCAAAAAATGAAATTTAAATTATAAACAAAGTATTGAAAATTCACCCCAAATTTCACATATAGCATTCTATGGGTGGGCTTTGGAATTCTCTTCCACATAGGCCATACACCCCCATACTTACTCATGATGATATGATGTATGATGCCTACTAACTTATGGATCGGGAAAAACCTAATTGACAAATAAAAATAAATGTAGTTAAAGAATTAAAAAATAAAGTTTATAATAAAAAATACAAACCTCATTTTATGCAATATATGGTTTCATAAGGAATCGTGGTTGTCTAAAGGCAAATACCACTTTAAAGATGGAAGCACCATTTGTGATAGTGTCTTACCTATCACTGGGGGCAGGTCCTGCTGCTGCTACTACAATTGTGTTTGCATCAACGGCTATGTAGGTGGCTTTATCTGGCTAGATGTAGTTTGTAGTATGGTTATGAAGTGTAGCCAAAAAGAAAGATAACTGGGGGCTCTGACTGGCAATCACAGACAAATTGATACCAAGGGAATCATAAGGGAAATTTCATCTTTATGACTACTGTCCTTTACCTCCTCATCTAGTACTCCTATGGCTAGTTATCTATAAATATTCATATATGACATAATTAGAAAATAATCATTTATTTTAAAATATGAATAAAGTAATATAGCATTCATATATACAAGTAACAAATTAAAATGTCACATATCAAATCATAGTATCATTTGTCCAATTCATCCTCTGCATCTTCTTTATCCTTATCTTTATCATCATCATCATCTTCATTTTTGTCATCATTATCCTCTTGTTCTACATCTATTAGCCCATCCACCTCCTTATACCTACCATTTTCATCATGCAAGCTAACAATTGAATCATTTATTAGAATCAACTAAGGTGTATGTGATATATGATCTAGTAAGCATGTTCTGCTGTGTGTTAGTCCTTAACCATTTCGCAAGACTTGGTCTTTATAACAACCCACTGACCTTATTTATCTCTCTTTGTTTGTGGGTATGGTGCATAATACACTTGTGTTGTTTGATATGCAATGATGAAGGGATCATACTTGGCATACTTGTATGTTTAATTTCAACAATGATATATTGGGGTTGCACTCTTGTGCCACGACATAACATAGGATCTAACTACTTACAGTGAAAAAGTACCACCCTTATGATCGGTAATCTTGGATACTCAAGCTATATATTCTTTTTATGAATGCCATAGAAGACATCTTTCCCTATTGTGACATTTTCTATGCCCTTCACACATACTCTATTGGTAATAAATTTTTTCTATTGACTCTACTAGTGTGTGTGAAACTTATACCCATTAATAAAATACATTGGAAATGTTTTGATTGCCTTTAGAAGACCCCAAACTAAATCTAATAGATATTGATTGACCACACCATTTGAGGGACTATGAACCTGAGAATAACACAACTTTATATCAAAACTTCATCATACAACTGTAAACAATGTCACATTGGAAAAGTAATTATTGGTTATACTTATAGAAGAGTGAACCTAGAAAGCAAATTGAGTATTGACCATTGCTTCAATGTCTTCTTCTTGTATATTTGGATACCTAGTCTTCAAACAATGAACAAACATGCTATAGGAAATAACAATTTGGGAAATTAGTGTTCTAAATTTGATGAAATCAAAGTTAAAGATATTAAATGATTTATTAAGATAGTTACAAAAATACTTACTTGTTAAATGGCTTTACTTCTTCACAATTTAAAAACATGTATATTTTGGTTGATTTCAATTCTTCATCATCCAAATATCAATCTTGGCAAAACACAACAAAGCATCCTAGAAGATTGAAGATGGATATATCCACTGATATTGCACTACGCCACCTATCCTTGCTTCAATTGGCAAATGAATTGGTAAATGCTCCATTAACTTGAAAAAACTTCATAGGAAAATCCATTCAGACTTGCATATTACTAGGGTATATTTTGTTCCATTTGGAGCAATTCCTCTTCTTGCAATGACCGTTGAGCATAATTTCCTAAGGAATTGACTCAACTCAATTCATATAGGAAAGTCATTCTTCGCTATTATGACTTGCTCTCTATTCTTTATACCAAGGTGAATCACAAATTCTACATTATTTGTCAAATCTAGCATCCTTGTAGAACAACATGCACTTTTTCATACAATAGTCTATTTTTTGATGCCCCAGTGCTAACTTCTTTACTAACTTCTTCATTTTATGAAAAGTAAGGGGAATAGTATTATTAGATGGGTGCTTCTTGATCATAAGTTGCATAATCTAATTAAAGGAATTCTATAGTAAGTTAAAGCCATATTTTATGTTTAACATCCTTACTACTAATGATAAGTCTGAATGGTTAGTACAACCTTTCCATAATGGCTAATGTATAGCTTCTAACATTTCATAAAAGTTTTGGGCATCCCTATTGGAGGCTCTTCTACATTGTGTTCAAAGTAAGTTGTAATGTCTGGTGAACTAGCATTCAATATTATATTCTCATACCTATTACTTATATCATGCAAATCCTCATGTCATACCATTAGAAGATTTTTCCTTTTTTATAGATCTCTCCTCACCATGATCAGTCCATTGCCAATAATCATATTTAAATTCAAACCTATATAAATCAATCTTAACTTCATCAGAAAGTAAAAATTTTCTACATTTATGTTTGGAGCATGAACACCTTATCCAACCATCATGTAAATAAATTAGATAATTTTTTACAAAGTTAGTAAATTGTTTGATCCCATTAAGAAAATCTCTCTTGTATACACTACATTCCAGAAGAAGTCTATCCTACATCCACCTACGGTATTCCAGAATTTTCATATTCTATTTTCTAAAGTTAATTGAAATATGAAAAAATTACTACATATTTATAGAAATATATAGGAGAAGCTATTTATGGAATTTTCATATTTCGTAAATAGTTTCATTATTATATTTTTCTCCTACTTAGTAAGTAATAAACAATAAGTAAATCTATTTACGATATTAATAATTAATATTTACAAGATAGTTACTAATTTTGAAAATTAACAAAATTAAAATATATATAATTTATAAAATAAAAATATGTTCTAACTCAAAATATACATAATTTCTAAAGTAATATGAACAATATTACTCCCTATGTTATCTAGCTACTTAATCCTATAGAATCTAATTTAAAATATATATAATTTCTAAATATAATTCAACAGATAAATTAGTTAATCCTAATTTAAATATACAATAAAATACAACTAATAATTAAAAATTAACTCCAACAATAAGAAAAAATTTCAATAATTAATCAACTAATAATTTTAAAAAATATTTACTAACCTTAGTGTCTAAACAAGAAAAGACGTTTATGAGTTTAGCGAATCGAAGTTATGATAGACATTTAGAGTTTTGTGAAGAAAAGGATTCTGTAAAGTCTAAAGTTGATGATCTTGAGAAGGAAGAGCAAAATCAAATATGATGGTTGCAGAATAGAGAAGGAAGTTTTAGTTTTGGCTATAAGGCTAAGGGAAGAAATGGAGAGACTTAGAGAAGAAAATAAATCTCACAAGGACCAACTCAATTAGAAAGATGATGTCAATGATGAAGTTGTGACTTTGAGAGAAGAAATAAAAGCACCCACAATAAAGAACATAGCTTAGAATGACCTACTCAACTAAAGAGATGTTGCGAAAGAGGAAGTAACAAGGTTGAGGGAAGAATTAAAGAGACTAAAAGAAGAAAATTGGCTTCAGAATGATTAGCTTGTCAGGTCCCAAAAATTAAATGATTAATCAAAATGAAAATTATAACTAACTTTGGATCTTGCCCTTTTCTTGTTAGGGAATATATATGCCTTTATGTTATGCTCAAATTCAATGATAATGCGACAAAATAGTAAAGATTAGAACACATATTTTTAAAGTGGTTCAACTTGGATTGAAACTAAAATTCAAGCGTACTCCACTTGATCTTTCTCAACCATAAAACCTTTCAACTGAAAACAAAGACTATCAAGATTTACCAGGCTCTTAAAGTGCCAATTTACATCAAATACACAAGAACTTACATAGGCTTCTTGCTAACTTAGAAGAATTGGAACATGCTTTTCTAAACCTAAACAAAATCATAAGAATTGAACAGACTATTGCTAACCTATATAGATTTCTAAATTCCTAGAAATCTCAAGTAAAAAGAAATAGAATAGGAAGGGATTGAAAAATACAATACCA
>JANHAO010007910.1:0-19736 GCA_026873985.1 Saraca asoca | reverse complement strand
TTACATCTTTATTTTTCTTTATTTCATTATCTTCTTTATTTTCTACTACTCCCTCCATTCTTTAATTAAACTGGATAGTTAAAGTATAAAGGTTCTAGTATTTAAAAAGAACAAAACTTCTCTGTGGGATTGTCCCGTATTCGTCGGTTCTTTACTACATCTACACTGTGCGCTTGCGGTTATTTAAAATGTACAACACTAGCCATGGGGAAGTCTTATGCGGATCTTGGGTTATCTCTTCATGATCTTGCTATGATTTCCAGGCTTGCTCGCTAGACTCCCGGTGCCTTCTTGGATTTCTTTGGGCTTGGTCCAGGAGGAACCACTGGCTTCAGAGGGATACGAGCAGGAGCAGTTGAGCTCATTGGTCTTTCTGCTGGTGGGAGTTCGTCTCTTGATATCTGGCTTTCTACTTTCAACAATGGCTTTAGGCTTTATTCTTTTGATCTTGTACCTTGGATCTCCTAATGTAAACTTTACTTCATTAAGTGAGGCTTTTTAATAAATGAGCTTTTCTGTGCTGCTTTGCTCTTTTTGAATGTACTTCTTTTGTAAAGAATAGCTGAGTAAGATGTTCTGGTGACCAATCGGTCATATTCAGTTAATGAATCTTGGCATCTATGTACCCTTGTGATTGGCGAGTAATATTTCGACAAGTCACATGCTAGCTACACCTAGAGAGATCGCATGTGAGCTACGATTATTGCTTGCGCCACGGAAACTTTGTTGCTTTATGGGCAGGTAGCTGAGTTGATTCTGACATCTTTGCTCCTTATTAAGCTCACAACTCTTTGCTGGATTCTGAGCGTTTAATAATGCCTCTGCATCTTAGTGAGCTAATAGCTCTTTGCTGGATTTTGAGTGTTTAATAGTGCCTCCGCACCTCAGCGAGCTCATAGCTCTTTGCTAGATTTTGAATGTTTAATAGTGCCTTCTCACCTCAATGAGCTCATAGGTCATTACTAGATTTTGAGTGTTTAATAGTGCCTTTGTACCTCAATGAGCTCTTGGCTCATTGCTAGATTTCAAGTATTTAATAGTGCTTTCATACCTCAGTGAGCTCTTGGCTCATTGCTGGATTTTGAGTGTTTAATAGTGGCTTTACACCTCAGTAAGCTCATAGCTCATTGCTAGATTTCTAGTGTTTAATAGTGCCTCCTCAGCTTAGCGAGCTCATAGCTTATTGCTGGATTTCAATGCGTGTAGAAAAGTTTTTGGATAGCGTTTCACTAGAGATAATTATTCAAGAATTCAAAACACTTTTACTAAGTTTAATAGGATTTATAGGATCAGAATATAGTTGTTATGGACAACTCTCACTCTCGATTAGCGATTCGCTGAGTTGGCTAAGCTTACTGCTCTGATGACCTTACCATATAATCCTGTAATCGACCTCTCCTAATGAGATCTTCTATGGTATCCTCTAGTACCTAGCATTTTGAATTGTTATGCCTAACATCATTGTGATAGGCACCAAATTTATCTTTATTGCTCCTAAATTTTCCAGGAGTCAAGAGGGGCTTGGGCTTCCCAAAGTTTTCCCTATCTCATTCTACTGCAAAGATCCTATATTGTGTATCAGACAAAATGCTATAACTTTCATAGCGACCTTTAGCCTGAGGTCACCTGGATTTTCCCTTTTTTGTGGGTCAATCATTGGGGCCATAATTTTGGCTCTCTTCACTCCTTTTTTTGCTTTGAGGAGCATTGGACACTTCTTCCTTGGGTCTGAGCCCTTCTGTACTGAAGGTTTCCTCTCATCTTAATTGTTTGGTGACTTGTTCATAGAATTCAGTGAGATCTCATGCTAGGGATTTTTAAAGGCTTTTGTACAACTTTCTGTCTTTGCAGAGCCCCATGAGATTGCCGTTAGGATACTTTCCTCTGAGGGATTCTCTACAAAGTTGGCTTCATGCTTGAACCTGTCTATATAGTCTTTTAGCAACTTGCCCTTGTGTGAAAAGATCATTGCAAGATGCCAAGGACGCACGAGCTGCTTTTTCAGTGCCCGATATTGATTGACAAATTTTCTTTGGCATTTTTCCTAGCTATTAATACTGTGAGCCAGGAGGCTTCTGAACCATGCTCAAGGTATACCTCTTAATGTGGCTGGGAAGATGTGGCATTTGACTAGAGGGTCAATTGTTTGAAGATCCATCTAGACATTGAATGCATCCAGGTGGTTGCACTGATCACTGTTCCCATCATACAATAGAATTGCAGACACTTTGAATTTTTGTAGAAGGGGCTGCATTTTGATCTCCACAGAGAATGGCGAGCTCTCCCTACAACAAAGTTAATTGTCCTGGGTTGGGGGTGGTCCTCTAACTGTTTAAGCCTTTAGAGGATTTGCCTCGTTATTGGATCCTAAGCTTTGGAATGGGGGCCATAGCTTTCAGCTCATTATGAGCCTGTAGATAACTGATCGTAGTGGTTATCACGAGCTTCATTTTGAGCTCCCTCATGTAATTGCTGGAGTTGTGGTATAATTTCTTCTTGCCTTTATGCATCTTGGGCTTGTCCTTGTACAAGTGCTTTAACAATATTAACCAGCTCCCTTACCATGTTCTTAAGCATTGGTAGTAGCCGATGAGGTGTTGGTGCTCCTTCAACTTTGGGGATAGCGGTAGGTGGAGGACAAGCTTCAGTAGTGAAACATCCATTGGCTGAATAACCAGAGTGTTAGAACTCCTGGTAGTTCTCCCTTTCACCATTATATTAGGTTAGAAAAGTGATTCAGAAACAGATGGGCCCTTCCTCTAGTGCCAAAATGTCAATGATGAAATTCGGTTCTGCCAAATTCCAGCCAACGAATATGGTTCTTAAACCCCAATCCAATTTCTAGTATGTGAAATATGAAGAAAGGAAGAAGATGAAGAAGATAGAGAGGCAAAAAAATAATGGAATGCAGTATTTTAACATGGTTTGGCTAAATCTAGATGGCATCGGACCCTACGTCCATGGTAGCTTTGTATTGATCTTTAGAAAATTTTACAGATAGTGTCGACTAATCTTACTTCAGCTTGTTCTACAAGAGTTCTCCTCTTCCTTTTATAGATGAAGGGAGGTTACATGTAATGTTTACAAGTTATAATTCTGTTACATCAAGTATTAAATGTACAAGATGATACAATCTCCTGTAATCTAGCTTCTGCAGGTTACTTTCTGCGGGGTAGGCCCTTCTTGTCTATTAAATTTAAGGCTTAACATGAGCCTATCTGGAGTTTCATCTCACTGGGCATCTCGCCAAGCTTCTTGCTTGGGCAACACCTCTCCATCGTGAGGTTATGTCCTCAAGCTCGTTGCTATCCTTTGTTCAACGAGGATGAGCTCGAGGCTAGTGGAGTGAGCTCGATTCTTATGCGAGTTGAGGCTTTATGGGGTGATTTGCTGAGCACGCGAGCTGGTCTCCTGTCCTCAATGGGCTGGGCATCTTCTACTTTCTGCTGGGCCTCCGATCCTGCTTTGTGAGACTGATTTTTACCTAGAACAGATAGCTAATCTATAAATCTGCCCATTCTTTTCTCATGTGCTTTGAGAGAATTTGTCAATTCAGGCATAGCATACATAAAAAGATCTCTAGATTCTTCTAGAACAACAACAATATAATCAAATTTTTCTGGCAAACTTCTAAGTGTTTTCTTGACAATTTTCTTTTCTTAGATAGTATTTCCATAACTTCTAATTTGGTTAACAATTTCAACAACTCTTGGAGAAATGATCTTGTCTAAGGCTAGTTGTATATAGCAAAGAGCACTTGCATCTTTCTTCATAGTTTCTTTATATTGCTTCATTTGATTTGTTGTCAAAGCAATTGGTTGTGGATGTTCTTGATATCCTATTCCAATAACATCCTAAAGATCTTAGGAAATGAAGAAAATTCTCATTTGGCTACTTCAATAGTCGTAGTATTCACCATAAAAATGGGAATTCCAATTGGGGAGTATTGAAAGAGGGTATTGGTGTTTGAAAGGGAAGCTATAAGGTTCCAAACAAAGGTGGATTAGATAACCTTGCTTTGGTACTAATCTTAGAAAAAAATTCTAGTATAGTTCTAGAAGTTCCAAAACAAAAAAGCAATAGAAAAGAAAGTGAAAGAAAATGGTTTATATCTATTTTAAGGTTTGAATTCTGATTATATTCATCTAATGAACTCATACAGCCTTTGAAGTAAATGCATTGTGCCTTGTATTATGGAAGTAACTCCTAGTTATTGTAGTACTTGAATTTATGGACTTAACTCATGTCTCTTGAAATTTTTGAATTAAATTTTAACAAAAAAGAGGGAGAGACTAAAGGGGAACCATCGGCAATGACCTAAGATCAATTAGTAGTAATTTTTTTATGATAGCATAAGAGAAAAACACCTTAACCTCAAAAGTTAAAATTATTAAGAAAAGAAAAAGAGGAGAAATGTGTGAAATTTGAAGCTGGTGAGCTTGGAAGAATTTGACAACACCTTTAAGGTAGGGGCTAACTAATCTAACACTTTCCCTTCAAGCTTTTGTTTTAATTCACACTTTCAGTTAAATTCCAAAATTGTTACTATTTCTAAGAAAGGATTTTGGTTTTGATTGAATGTAAAACAAATGGTAATAAACCTAAGTGTTTCAACAAGCTTTGTAGACCTCACATTAAGGCTTGACAATTGAGGAAGGCTTGCCATGCTATATGGTGGAGATTTAAAGGACCCTAAGGAAGTTGAGGGTATAAGATAAGTACATGTCTCACGCTCCTGACATAGGACATAGGTTAACTCATAAGAGGATAGATGCATAAGGCCAGGGAAATAATAGAGTAGATTATACTAGCAATTTGTAAAAGAAATGTAGGAAAAATGGACTTGGGAATAGAGTAAAATAAAATAAGATCATAGATGAAAATTATCACTGAAACAAGGTTTGGACAATAGAGAATAGTTAGCATTTGAGGGTTGAGCTTAGAGGCTTGTGTAACAAATGCAACGAGGAAGGAACATAGAGGGAATTCATAGATAGCAAATAGGAACCTAAATAAGATAGAAAATTGGAATTTAAAAGGAAATGGATAGGCAAAGAATAACAAGTATTGTATAGATGTATATATATTATTTCTTCTGCTTTTAGTCTTTTGTCAAGTTTATTTACTTAATAGAGTTATTTATGTCATGTTTTAGTCTTTTAACATTGTTTAAGACTTTTAGTTGTATCTTGAGTTCTAGACCTCTATTTGGAATGATTTTTATATTATTGAAAAGCTAAAGCAAAGGCCTACAATTGTTATGAGGTGTTCCAAGCTTAATTCAGGTGTTTAATGTTTGAAAATTAGCTCAGACATTATAATCTAATGTTGACCTCATTGAAGTCCAACCTAATCATGGCATTTTAACATTATCTACAGCTCGTAGCCTCTAATCAGTGCAAACCCAAGCCCATTATAAAGCTAAGATTCATATCTACAACTTTTATGAGGGTTTAAAGTAAAATTATGTCATTTTGAATGAAAGAAATATTGGTGAAGTTTAGTTATAGAATCTGATACAAGTTAGACTACTATAGACTTGCTTCAATTTTTGGCCCATAAATTGAGTTAGATATCTTTATTTTGAGCAAGACCTAATATGTGGGATTGTTGAGGAGTAGGGTTACAACTTTTTAGAAGAGATCAAAGTCTAAGTCTACCCTTGTCTAGCTGAAATCAACAGTTAAAGCTAGAAAAGGAAATTGAATCAATTAAAATTCTAATTGAATCAATATTACTTAAGGATGATTCCAAAATCATGAAAGGCTAATCTCCTCTATTTTTGTATATAAATAGGAGCTCCTTTGGGTTAGAATACACACAACCTCTCTAAACAATTTCTCTACACAATTCTCTTCTTCTTTTAGTTTTATTTTCTTTTACTATGAGTAGCTAAACTCGTCTTTCAATTCAAGTGAATTCTATTTTCAATTTTTTAGGAGTGTATAACTTGAATTGTTTTGAATTATTCTTTATTTGATTATCTATTATTTTTCTATTTTAATTGATTTATGATTATATAAGATGGTTTTCTATAAGGGTGGGCCTATTAGTGAATTATCATATGTAAGTACCATCAACTAAAACTTCATAATTTGTAATTGTTATGAAAGTTCGGTATAAGTAGCAATTAGTTCTTTATTCAATACCTAAGGAAATCATAAAATGGATTAAATTATCGGTCTTGGTGTACAATTGTTATGTCTTAGCCTCTTCCTATTCATAATGCTATTATTAATTTGACTAGGATTGCATGTTATCAAATCATTTAATAATAAAATTTAATTTAGGTTTTGGGTTTAGATTAATGAATTAAGGATAGAAAGACAAGGACAATTCTAGCATCTAAGCAATTTTTGACTAAGTAATTAAAGAAGGAATAATATTTAGGTGTCCAAGGCCACTTTATGAATTGAAGATATGAATCTCTCTTAAATTAAACTTTCTTAATTTAAAGTGTCCTTTATTATTTAGTTTTTTTTTTATTTTATAGTTCATGTTCAATTACAAAACCCCCTTCATTTAATTCTACTATATTTAATAGATTAGAATCATAGATTGATCTACCAATCTCTATCTCTAGGGTTTGACTTGGACTCATCAACGCTATAAATTTAAAAGTTTAGTAATTTATTTCTGATGGATTGGACAATTATTAATAGAATAGGAAAGAGTGAAATTATGGTTTTAGCAAGGGTATGGACATCAAAAGGAACATATAAACAAAGACAGGAAAAGAATCAGCATTAGTACTTTAGTGTTGCATCTACATGTTACCATGTTTTGTTATTTTATGAATTGGATTTTATTCTTATGATTCTCATTGAAATGTTGACATTGGATTTTGGTTCTGACCCAAACTCCAGCCAACGGGGGATTCTTTTAGAATCTCAAACTGCTAACTAGTTCTGAAACAAAAAATCAACAGAATAAGCAAGAAAGGAGGGAAGAGCAGTAGGGAAACACAAGGTTTTTAATGTGGTTCGGCCAAATCTGAACAGAACTGAACCCTACATCCACAACAATGTATTGATCTAGTAATATTTTTATAGAGTTTTTAGCATATAGGTGTCTCTCTCCCTCTCCCTCTCTAATGTTCATCTCATTCCTATATTTATAAGGGAGAGGAGGTTACAATTGTAATTGTAAATGCAGTAAATCTATGACACTAGCATTTAATGTACAAGACTTGAGCAAACAAACTAAATCCTAAAATTCGGCTACTGTATATTGCCTCCTGTAGGTGGGCCCTATGTGTCTGCTAGGCAGAATATGAATTGATCTTCTATCTAGTGAGCTCTCAGGTTTCTAGTCATGCCTCGCTAGCCAGATCCTTTAGTCTGGGAAAAGTGCCTATCTTTAGGATTATGAGGTCAAACTCATCTTATTAGGAATGGGTTCGATGGGGAGGTCGCTTTGCGACGTGAACTGAAGGCATAGTGGCCTGAGTGCTTCTCGAGCTGGGTCTTTGTCATGCTCTGGTTGCTCGTCGATTCATCAAAGATGATCCAAATTTTACCCATAACAGTAAAGAAATGTATATTTTCTTCAAATACAACTTTGGAACTATACGTTACATATAGAGTTTCTTTATAAAATGATTTTCAAAATGAGAAAATGAAATGAAGGATAATTCCTTCTATTTTGATTTTTAGGAATGTGATTCCTGGTTTAATTGTTGAGAATTTAGGAAATGGGATTTTTCTTTGTTTTGTTTGTACAACTTTTTTATTTTTGATTTTTACACGAAAATGGATTATATGCTAGAGATTTGATTTAATGTCTTGTTGTCTGTGTGTATGTGTGGAGGGGTGGATGGGTTTAATGCGCATGAGCATGTGTGTGATATCATTATTATTATTATTATTATTCAAACAATAAGATATGGTGATGGCATGAGATTGGCCTAAATATGATATGATTTACAAAAAGGGAATTACATTATGTGATATTGATTGGGTCATAGATTTGACCTTAGTCTAAGCCTATATATTATAATCCATACCCTATGGCACAGAGTTGCAACTCTCGATTTTATGAAAATCACTTTAAAAGAAATGATTTCTAAAGAATGTTTTGAAACTAGTTTTTAAAAAAGTTTTGTAGCATGAGTTTGATTTTCAAGAAAGAAGACTTTGAATGTTTTAATGAAATTGGTATGTATATCAATTTAGTTTTAAAGAATTCTGTTGCATCCTTATCTTTGTTACTAATTATTATGGGTAAAATTTGGATCATCTTTAATGAACCAACAAGAAAGCCGAATATGGCAAAGACCCAGGTTGAGAAACACTCAGGCCATTATGCCTTCAGTTCGTGTCGTGAAGCGACCTCCCTAGCTTGAGCCCATTCCTAATAAGACGAGCTCGACCTCACCATCCCAAACATAGGCACTTCCCTCAGATTGAAGGAACTGGCTAGTGAGGTGCGACTAGCAACCTAAGAGCTCGCTAGATAGAAGATCAATTCATATTCTGCCCAATAGACACACAGAGCCCACCTATATGAGGTAATCTGCAGTAGCCGAATTTCAGGATTTAGTCTGTTTACTTGAGTCTTGTACATTAAATGCTGATGTAATAGATTTACTGCATGTATAATTACAATTGTAATCTCCTCTCCCCTATAAATATGGGAAGGAGATGAACGTTAGAGAGAGAGAAGGAGATGCCTGTATGCTAAAAACTCTGTAAAAATATTCCCAAATCAATACACTACCGTGGACATAGGGCTTGGTTCTGCCCGGATTTGGCCAAACCACATTAAAAACTTTATGTTTCCTTACTGCTCTTCCCTCATTTCTTGCTTATTCTGCTAAGTTTCTGTTTGAGAACCAGTTAGCAGTTTGAGATCCTAAAAGAATCCCTATTGGCCAGAGTTTGGGTTAGAACCAAAATATGACGTCAACACTAACATTTATACTTATTGAGCTATTTGTTCATCCTTGTCGGGGCTTTTTTATGTTTACAAGAACAGTTCAAGTTCACTAACTAGAGAATTAATAGTAGTAGACTAGATTCAGGTTTGACTTTCATTTGTATATGTGAATTTATGAAAAAGTGAAAATGATAAGTTACATAAAAGATTTATTATAAGTACAATATGTGAAAAAATGAACTTAACTTTTAGTATTTTTGTATTTAGTACTAAATAAGTCATTTGTATCTAGTACTAAATAAGTCATTGGGAAGCAAGGTTTGATACCCCACTTGAACAAGAGTTTGACAAGTTGGTATCAGAGTTCTAGATTTTAGTTTGGTTTGTCTATGGTAGCTAGTTTCAAGTGGCAATAGATTCTAGTGCATTAATGTTATAGGTATTTTCTGAACAATGCAAAATAGATTGGCCAAGGCCCAACAAGAAGCCAAGTCCAACTATAAGAGGGGCCCAAATCACCCAACAATTGAGGTCATTTAGTGGGGGTATCAGCTTGCTAGCCATGAACTTAGAATGTAGGTGGAGGTTGAAGTGGGAACTTGGCTCACTAGGAAGGGCACCAGCTCACTGAACAAAACACAATGCCCAGGCCATCTTTCGCCAGACTCACTCTAGACAAATCTAGTGACGAGATTAGTCCTTGTGCCCAGTAGATCACCCAATGTGAATCCAGGTTGCTGGGATAACGAGTTAAGCATGAATACAGAAGCTAAGTCATCAGCTAGAAGCACATATTCCCAACCGATAGGTGAGCCTCCAAAATCAATACATCAGCCCCCAACAATCCGACAATGATTTTCACAACATTAATTAGCAAATGCCAAGCATTTATTGCCTAATGCAGCGAAGATAATCATTTTGTTAGATGTCAAATTACACTTGTAACCCTCCCCTCTTCTATAAATAGGGGGAAGACCATTGTAAAATATATATAGTGAAAACTACATATAGACACTCTGCCAAAATAGTGAGAGAACACTGATACTATATCTCCATTGAGTTACATAAAGAAATCATCACATAAAGCTAATACAATCCACTATAAATGTAGGGGCCAAACTGGATTTAGTTGAACCATGATAAAAGCTTCTGGTGTTGGCTATTCTTCCTTCTCTCTTTCCTCTTTCTTTTTCATTAGCTCACATCTTCAGCTTGCAGTTTGGGGTGATATCAGACTCATTTCTATCGATCAAATTTTGCTGTCAACATTTTGGTGCTAGAAGGAGGGCTCCTACTACATTCCTTTCATTTTTGACAAAGTGCCTTAACTACAATGGCAAAAGGAAAAGCCACCAGAAGCATAGAAGCCACCGCTGGCTAGCTTGAAGGTCAGACACAGCCTCAACGGGACTCTGTTACCCCCACAATAGGTCTTGTAGTTAGCATGGCACCTCCCACTCCATACCAACCTATCACTCTTGAAGTTAATGGAGCTCAAACTTGGTACCAATTCCAAGAAGCTCTTGAAATTATTGTAAGGGAGTTGGCAGACATAGTTAGAGCATTGGCCTAAGCATAAGCCCAAGGCATATAGAGATAAGTTTGAGTCACTACGCCAGAGGAGGGACCCTAATAGCCATAGCCTCAACATGAAGAGTCCATTAGAGTTGAACATTAACAAGTTGATTCCATTCACTCATCCAACTCACGACTAAGGTCAGAGATCCACAGAGTTTGTGAAGATGAAAAAGATGATCAACGACGTGAGAGCTCACACCAAGAAGAAAGCTCCAATGAGACTGACCATAGGCATAGGTCTGACCACTACTCACATGGCCATGAACACAGCCGAAGGCACAAAACCTCATATCATCATTCTCACAATTAGCGAGATGATAGGAGTCAGTGGACCACCAGTCATTGGTCCGAGACTTGAGACTCATTGATTAAAGAGCTGCTTCAAAAGGTGAAGCAACTTGAAACAGGACCTGTGGCCCAAAGTAGCCAAGACTCTTACGAGGAAAGGACACCATTCACCAATGAAATCAAAATAGAACCCCTTCCTCCTAGGTTCAATGTTCCAAATATTCCACTATATAATGGAGATAGTGACACATATAGCCACTTGGATCCATTCAATGTTCAAATGGACCTCTAGACCTCCAGCTCATTGGTGAAGTGTCGATTCTTTCTTGTTACTCTCAGAAAGATACGATGAACCTAGTTCAAGAGTGTCCCAGCTCACAACATTCATAGTTGGGAGGAATGCTAGGTGAGATTCCTCAGCCAATACAGAGCACTAAAGAAACAACTCACCCTATCTTGCCACCTAACGACAGTCTTTCAGTGGAAAGAGGAACCACTCAAGGACTATATTACTTAATTCTAACGTGGGGCCAGTAATGTGGAAAATCCATTGGACGAGAGTGTTCTCATAGCTATCTCAACTGGAATTTGCAAGGATGGAAAGCTGTATAAGGACATATATAAGTATCCAGTGAAAAGTTTGGGTGAGTTCTATGAATGTGCCACCAAAGAGATTCAATGGGAGGAAACCATTGGCCCAAAGAAACCTAACTGGAAGGAGGAGGCTAGTGGCTCCAATTAGGGCAAGAAGAGAGCTAGAGGTGGGAATAGCGGAGAGAGCCAAAAGAATAGCTTTAGAGGTCAGGCCGTGAAAAAGGCCAGAAATGAGTGGCCATAATGCCAAGGTCACTACGACAGTTACATTGTCTTATCAAACACTCTTGACAAAATCTTTGTAACTAAGAGGAACAACAAAGGCTTTGGGAGACCTAAACCTTTAAAAGTTCCCCTCAGGTGTAAAGATCAAAGCAAATTTTATGCCTACCACAATGAAGTTAGGCACAATACGTCAGACTGCTGGGCACTAAAAGATGCCATCAAGGACCTCATCAAGAGAGGCCATTTGAGGGATTATGTGGTGAGATCCTTAGGACAACAACCCCCACATCTTGAGCAACTAGTACAACATCAAAACCAGTAAACCTCAAAGTAGGAGGAAATGCATTTAGTGAGGACCAAATGCACTATTCATAATGGACCTCACATTGCTAGCACCTCAAACAGCTCATGTGAAAACTATATGTGGGCAACAGGCCACATCCTGCTTGCGAGTCATATAGAATGTGAGAGACTCGCAAAGAAAGCTAAAATAGCCTCGGATAGCATCACATTTATAAAGGAAGATGCATGAAGGATCCACACCCCTTACAACGATGCGATAGTCATCTGAGCTAAAATTGGCAACACTGATGTGAGGAGGATAATGGTTGATACTGGGAACTCCACCAACGTAATGTGCAAAGGATGTTCTAACCATATAGGCATGAGCACGGGCTAGTTAAATCCTTCCCCAGAGTGACTCTATGGCTTCATCAGAGATGGAATAGTGCCTATAGGATAGATTAGATTCCCACTCACTCTAAGAAACCTAGACCATCAAGCAACTATTGTGGTGGATTTCTTGATTTTAAGCTGCCCCTTAGCTTACAATGTGGTGCTAAGGCGACCTGCTATGAACAACCTCGATATGGTCATTTCTACTAAGATGCTCACCATTAAATTCTTGACCCCAAATAAAGTCGGATGTGTGCGAGGAGAGCAACAAATAGCCTGACACTGCTATAAGGATGCAGTCAAGCTCTAGGCATAAGGGAAAAAGGTACATGTGGTATACGAAGGAGAACCCTGAGCTATAAGCACTAAGGGGGTTAGCTATGACCTTAACCCTCATAAAGTGGACACCGAATGAGCTACTAGCCCCATTGAAGAGCTTGAAGAGGTGAAGGCCAGTGAAGTGGACACAGAAAGATGTCTTAAGTTAGGGAAGAGCTTGTCACCTAGTGTAAAAGTGTATTTAGCCAAGTTTTTTAAGGTGAATCTGGATGTCCTTACCTGGAACCATGCAGATATGGTGGGCATTGACCCCAGGGTTATGTCACACAAGCTTAATATTAACCCCTGACACAAGCCAATTTGTCAGAAGAGAAGATCTATGACTGTCAAGTGCTATACAATGCTAAAGGAAGAGGTGGATAAGCTAGTGGCAAATAAGTTCATCTAAGAAGCCCACTACCCCACTTGGATGGCTAACCCCATCCTCATGAAAAAGAAAAATGGAAAATGGAGGACGTGCATTGACTTCACTAACCTGAACAAAGCAAGCTTGAAAGACAGCTTCCCTTTATCTAGAATTGGCCAATTCGTAGATGTAACAGTGGGACATGAACTCCTCAGCTTCATGGATACTTATTCAGGATATAATCAGATCCTAATGGCCATGCAGGATGAAGAGTAGACCTCGTTTATCACTAATCCAAGATATATTACTATAAGGCAATGCCCTTCGGGCTTAAAAATGCGGGAGCAACTTACCAGCAATTGCTGAACATGATGTTCCAAGATCAAATCAACAAAATGATGGAGGTGTATGTGGGCAACATGTTGGTGAAGTCCAAGTAGCTTGCCAACCATGTCCATGATCTGAACGAAATATTCTAGATCCTAAGGAGGTACTAGATGAAATTGAACTCGCATAAGTGCGCATTCAGAGTTGCTTTGGGAATGTTTATTAGCTTCATGGTGAATAGCAAACGGATCAAAGAAAATTCAGAAAAGATTAAAGCCCTCCTTGACATGCAATCCCCTATTGAAGCCAAAGATGTACAAAGCTTGAATAGCCAAGTCATGGTGCTTAGCAAATTCATCTCAAAGGCAACGGATAAATACGTCCCCTTCTTCGATATTCTAAAGAAGGTGAAGAAGTTTGAATGGATGCAAGAAAGTGAGGTCACCTTCCAAGAACTTAAATAGTATCTCGGATGAGCTCCACTCTTATCTAAGCCAAAAGAAGGTGATAAGCTAATTGTATACTTAAGAGTGTCCCAACACGCCCTTAGCACGACCCTAATGTGAGAAGAGGGAAGAGCTCAGTTCCTTATCTATTATGTGAGCAAGAGACTATTCGACACCAAGACGAGGTACTCACCTATAGAAAAGCTTGCCTACTAACAGGGCATTGCATCAACGAAGCCACGACCCTACTTCCAAGCCCACAACATAAGGGTTCTCACACAATTCCTTCTTAGGCAACTCTTGCAAAAGATAGATGCTCTAGGTCAGCTGCTCAAATGGGCAATCAAGCTTGCCCAATTTGATATTGAATACAAGCCTAGGCTGATGATCAAAGGGCAGGCTTTGGCCGATTTCATCACGAAATTCACAAGGCCCAACAAGAGGAGGTAGAGACCCTAAAAGCTCTGTGGTGGGAACTATACATGGACGGGTTATCGAGCAATCAAAAGGCTAGAGCAAGCGTGCTCCTCATTAGCCCAGAGGGACATAAGATCCTTTATGTTCTGAGGTTTGGTTTCCAAGCTACCAATAATGAGGCCGAGTATGAAGCGCTACTAGCCGAGTTGTGATTGGCCAAAGAGGTGCAAGCTAAAAGGCTGAGGATCTTCAGTGATTCACAACTTGTTGTCTATCACATGAAGGGCGAATATCAGACTTGAGGGTCAAAGATAGCCAGTTATCTCCAAAAAGTCCAAGAATCACTAAGTTCCTTCCAACAATGTGAAGTCAACCAAATACCATGAGCTGAAAAGGCGCATGCTAATGCCTTAGCTCGCTTGGTTACGACTGAAGATGTTGGCTTCTTAGGGGCACTCCTAGTTGAAGTCCTTTCAACCTCGAGCATCGAGTAGAAGGATGTTGTAATGACAATTCCTAAAGCACCAGGCTCTTGGATGAATCCGATCCTAGATTATCTATAAGATGGCAAGCTGCCGGAAGATAGGCTCGAGGCGTAACAATTGTGAGCTCAAGCAGCCAAATATTGCATCTACAATGATGTGTTGTATAGAAGAGGGTTCATGACCCCACTTTTAAAATGTGTTGATGGCAATGCTTGTGACACCATTCTAGAGGAAATCCACATAGGCCATTGTGGAAACCACGTCAAAGGGCTATCTTTGGCTTAAAAAGCTTTCCAACAAGTGTTCTACTAGCCCACAATGAAGTAGGATGCTATCGACCTTGTCAAGAAGTGCGATAAATGTCAAAAGTTTGCAAAGATCCCACAAGCTCTGCCCACTTACCTACGACAGATGGTTAGTCCATGGCCCTTTGTGATCTGGGGCATGTACCTAATTAGACCACTTATAACAAGCCATGGTAATTGCAAACACATGGTAGTAGCTATAGATTACTTTACTAAGTGGGCAAAGGTGCAAGAGCTCATTGAGATCTCATTTGCAAAGATCAAAAGATTCATGTGGAGCAACATTATTTGTAGATTTGGAGTCCCTCAATAGATTGTGACTGATAATAGGACCCAATTTAATAGCGAGCAGTTCATCAAGTTCTATAACAACCTCAAAATCATGAAAAGCATCTCGGTTGTAGATCATCCACTGGCCAATGGGTATGTTGAAGCCATCAACAAGATTATCAAACAAATCTTGAAGGCAAAGTTAGAGGTCAAGAAGGGAGCATGGGTGAAGGAACTGCTGAAAGTACTGTGGGCTTACAGAACCACAATGTGCAGCACCACAGGAGAAACCCCCTTCTCAATGGTATATGAGTGCGAAGTGATAATCCCTATAGAACTTGAAATAGCATCTCAGTGAAGAATTACCTTTAATCTAGAAGACAATGATCAACTACTCGATGCGAATCTAGATCTTGTAGAAGAGACGAGGGAGAAAGCCCGCCTCAAGATTGTGACCTACCAATAGCGAGTCGCGAGGTACTATAACCAAAAGGTACAAGCTCAAAGCTATAAGCCTAGTGATCTCATTCTAAATCTTGTTCTTTCAAGAGCATGTAAAGCCAGTGAAGGGACCTCGGGGCCAAACTAGGAAGGCCCATTCCGTATTAAGAAAGTTATTTTTAATAGGGCATATCATTTGGTGGATATAGAAAGGATAGAGTTTCCTAGAGTTTGGAACACCAACCATCTTCACCGTTACTATCAATAAACCCCCCCCCCCAAATTTGTAAAAATTAATTAGTGTAAACGTTCATGTAATTCTTTGAATTTTTGTATATAGAATAAAAGTCTCAATAAAGTCCCATGCAAGAAGTGGTGTATTATATGAGAAGTATCAGTTAAAGCAATTCATTGAATTTTCTCTCTCACACAAAAATTCATCAAGTCTCATGTTCAACTATGGGAAATGAGCAGAAACAAATAAGAATTCATTTAGTCCTTACTTTAATGGAATTAATTCATACAAAAGTTCAAAATTCTTTACAAAGTACAAAACTACAAAGCTTGCGGCCTAAAAAGCTAGAGCTTCAAGAGTCAGGCCTTCTTGAGGCTGAGGACTAAGAGGAGGAGCATCAGGGGCATTCACCACTAGGGTGTTAACAATTTCAATGACCTAAGGGCCCTCCCTTTGGGTAGTTCCTTGAACAAGAGAAACTTCAGCATCAGAGTTCACTCCCTTCTTGGAAAAGCTAGCCCTAGCAACCCTCTTCTTGAAGCATTCAACAGCCTCAAGAGCTTGTTGGCCAAAAAAGGAGAAATCCAATTCTGAGTGTTGCTCCCATATGGTGTAAAAGAAGGTGGCATAAGTCTTGGTCTTTGCCTTCTGTATTAGCAAAGCAATCTCCACTTTGACTTTAGTGACTTCTTCTTTTACAAGAGTAACTTCCCTTTTGACTACCTCTAACTCCTTCTCGGCAGCCTCGGCTCACTGCTCTGCCACCTTAGCTCACTATTTTGCTAACTTAGCCTATCGTTCCATGACCTTAGCCAGTCTCATTACTCGCTCAGCTTGATGGATGGACAAGTCAAGATTAATCTTTACTTTGGCCAACTCATTAGTTGTTAAGCTGAGGTTAACCACGACAGCCTCACAATCCACTACTAAAACCTTGACCTTCTCCCTCAATTCTAGTACCTCAATAAAGGCAACAGCTAGCTTATCCATGAGGCTTTCCTTCTCCTTATCATGGGCTTAGAGTGCCTCATCCATTTTCATCATTATCAACAAATTCTAAGAAGACCCTACTTACCACCAAGCCGTGACGAGCTGCATAGCTCACCAA
Organism: Saraca asoca; assembly: GCA_026873985.1. Taxonomy (NCBI): domain Eukaryota; kingdom Viridiplantae; phylum Streptophyta; class Magnoliopsida; order Fabales; family Fabaceae; genus Saraca; species Saraca asoca. The sequence continues at coordinate 2,780 of JANHAO010007910.1, read as the reverse complement.
TCTCCCAAGCCAAAACTCCTCAGATTCTAGCAACTGAATCTTGTTGTGAACTCCCAAAATTATGTCAATGTTATCCACAAGGACCTTAGCATACTCTTTTGTCTTAAAGCTAGGTTCGATGGGTGGCTCCATAACTTTGGCCTTTGGCACAACTTGTTTACAAGGAGCAACCTTCTTTTTCCCTTTTTTATCCTCTGTCCTTTAGCAAAGGCTCAAAGGGGGTGGTGACCTTGGTTGTGGATACCGCCTCGGGTTGAAAAGTAGGAACTAGCCCTTGTGAAGGAGCAATTGCCATAGCCAAGGGTTGGCTTTTGACAATAGGAGCTATGATGGCATTAGGAGCCAATAAGGTCTCTTCATTGTTAGATGGTGGCATTCAGAGAATAAGTTCCATTATCTTATTGTAGTCCTTGAAATTGGTTACACTAACCTCTATCGCTTGATGAATTCCTATCTCTCTAGTGAGCTCGATGCCTTTGGCCGAAGTGAGCTTGTGGAAGTAAAGGAAGTCCTCGTTAAAATGGAAGTCGTTTTGGAGATCATTAAAGGCAATGAACTAATCTAGCACTCCTAGCTCCTCAATTAAAAGAGTTAACATCTTGCTAGTCCTATCTGTGAAATGAGACAAAAGTTAGAATCAGAAGCAAATGGAAACAAATCATTAAACTCGCACATCCTTAGTTCATTCACTAGGAGTAAGGACAAATATAAAATTTTTGAGATCATGCAGGAAGAGGCACGAGATATAAAACCAATGGGTTTTATAATGCCCTACATTAGATTTCCCTTTAGCATCCCCTTGCAGTGGGATCTTTTTATGCATAGTCGATTGAGTCATGAGGTAATAGAGCCCATCCGATGTGCTTGTGCACCTAAGACTATATAAGTAACACAGGACCTTAGCCAAGGGTGGTGGAAGATTGTCGCCCAAGTAAATTAGCACCAGAAAAATGAGCTGGGTATAAGAATTTGGTTTAAGTTGAACCAGACTAAGTTTCACTTTATTTAGAAAGTTAACAATAAAAGGGTGCATCAGAAACCTAATTCTCATAACAAGGTGTGGGAAGCTAACAGTAACGAACCCCTAAGGCGAATATGGAGCATAATCATTCAGGGAAGGCATCATAAGGCTACATCCCTTAGAGAGCTAATATGTTCGGACTGTGGTTTGGAGCTCATGGAAATGGATAGATGAAACATGCAAACCAAACACATGATGATTAGAAGGTCGTGGGCATGCAATGACCTCTTAACCCCCAATGGGGTCTGGATGAGTGGTAAGGTCACTTCATCGAGATGCTACACTAGCTCTATGCTCTGGGATGGGGAATTGGGTTTTTCATCTTTGTTCCTAATTTGGTGATGGTGGTGTCCATGACCTGTACCCATTTATACAAAGGAAAAAGACTAGTTAGGTCACTACAAGCAAACCCTACCAAAAGCTCGGGATAATAGCTTCCTATGAGGCAGGCCATGCACACCCCAATTCACCCATCTATAACCTAGATTCTAGTAGATAGAGAACTCAATGATTGAACCATAAAATCTGAATAACAAATGCAAGCCTTGAAATGGTAATCAAAAACCCTAAAGCCTGCTAACAAAACCAATCAAATGAATCGGACCAAGTAGAAAAGAAAATATGCAGACAATCAACTCCAACTAACATTCTCATCCCTCCAGCAATGGCAGATAGGCCTCAGATAGACTACAAAACAAAGAAATCCAAATATTGCAAAATAAAGATAGACTCACCATGGCTAACTGACACAAGAAGTTTGAAATTGCATGTGAAGATGCTTTCCGATGAATGGGACCTGAGCAGCAACCAGGGAATCGAAACAATGTCGATAGTAGTGGATGGCAAAAAGCGGTTGCGATTGCTAATAGAGAAAACAAGCAGAAAGAGTTTGGGAGTTAAGTTTCAAATGGAAAATGGAAGGGAGAGAAGAGCCCCTCTAGTTTATAAGGCACATAACACCACCATTGGATCTGGGAGCCCATCAGCTACCCATGATTTGATGGCTCAGTAAGTGCCAGCAATTGGCTAATAGAAGCATGGTGTGCAGGTGTACTGAAATAGGAGTAGTCATGACAGCCTAGCAGTGGGAAATCAAAGAGTCACCAATAAAGTGAGAGGTAGCATGCCAAATGACCTATAGGATTGTGAATCATAAGTAGCAGACTATGACTCCCAACTCTAAGACCTCACATCCAAGAAGTGCCTTATGCACCAAACTCTTGCACGAGCCACATCCGAGAAGTGCTTCAAGCACCAAACTCTTGTGTGGACAAATATGAAACCTTGTGTCCAAGAAGTGCTTTGCACACTAAACTCTTACGTGAGCCATGTCTAAGAAGTGCCTCGAGCACCAAACTCTTGCGTAGACAAATATGAAGCCGCACGTCTAAGAAGTGCTAGCCATGCACTAAACTCTTGTGTGGGCCACATCCAAGAAGTGCCTTTGGCACTAAACTCTTGTGCAGACAACCCCAAAAACCTCTCATCTAAAAAGTGCTAGCCACGCATCAAACTCTTGCATAAGCTGCATCTATGAAGTGCCTCGAGCACAAAACTCTTGCATGGACAAATATGAAATCCCACATCCAAGAAGTGCTAACCACGTACCAAACTCTTGCACGGGCTATGATCGAGTGCCAAAACCAGTCAGATTAGTAATTTATAACCAGATTACCCTACTCTACTTGTAGTATAGGCAACACTGGGTCGAGCCCTTGGATCATTTTGGATAATATCAATCAGATTAAGAGGTAGAAAT
>JANHAO010007909.1:0-19735 GCA_026873985.1 Saraca asoca | reverse complement strand
CTTTGTTAATCATTTTAGTTAGCTTAACAAATCATTATTTGCTCCATTGAAATTTTACATTAAAGTTGCATGAAACTCAATCCCTATGAGACAATACTCACTCACCCTATATTACACATTTGACTGTGTGCACTTGCATAATTTGAGTGATAAAACACATCATCACAAACAAATCAAAATAGCAATTATATTTTCATAGTCTCCTACTTATTTTGATAGAATTGTTTGGGTTCAATATAAGAGTAACTTAAGGAATTAAGATAGAGGTTAGGAAGAAGTAAACATTGGTTGAATAATGTGAAACTTGTTAAAAGTGCAATCAAAATTGTGATTAGAATCGTTGAAGAAGAATGAGAATGATCACGATTAGAATAAAAAAATTCATTTGTGGAAGACTCAATTTGATTCAAAGGCATGTAGTTAAAGTATGAGTCTGTTCACAAAATTTTGAAAACTTTCTAGAAGTCTAATTTCATACTTGATTAGATTCATGATCAGAATAAAAAATAAGGCAGAGATGGTCAATTCAAATTGTACTATCCTAGTACAAATTTTGATTTGAATAGGTTAAGAAAAACTACTGGGTTTCTATGAGAATGATCATAGTTTAATTCAAAATGGTATGATTCAATTCACATGAGAAAATCTTGCATGCAAATAGAAGAAAAATAAGGGAATCTATTTCTAGTTCAATATCACACTATTAGATCTTAACATGTCATAATTTTGGGAGCTTCAACAAATATAAACTCAGCTATTTCAACCACATACTAAATAGTATTCTAATTGATCCATTCAATCATTAGGTCTCTTCACATAACCTTAAAAAACCATTTCGCTAACTTCCACCCCAAATTAACAAATTTCAAGTAAGACTCACGTCATAATCCATTAGTGTGGTAAGCGTTACTCACCTCAATAGTTGAAACACCAGAAACTACAACTACTTTCACAAAATCTTCTATGGTCTTCATGTTAAAAAAAAAAAGAGCATATTAGCTTTTAATCCTTCTTTCAAAGATTTCTCTTATTAACTAATCGTATATGATTAAATTATGATTCCCATTATGAATAAAGCTATATTTAACAAATTTAAGCTTCAAAACATAAAAAAAAAATTGAATTGAATTGATTCATGGGTTTAATAGTATCATAAATAGCAACAAAAAACTTAAAAAATTCATACCTTGAGTAATACTCAGTGAGTCAATATGATTTTGATGTCAAAATGAATAGGAAGATAAGAGGATTTAGTACTAAAAATCTAAGAAAATAACAAGCAAAAGTAAGGCCTCTCCTAAAGAGAGAGAAAGCGCAGGTCGTAAAGAGAGAAAGAGGAATCTCAAGGCAAAAGATAGGGGCAATTGCATGATTTGTGTGTGTAAGAGTGGCTTAATGAAAATAAGGAATCAACTAAGGATAGGTATTTTGGAGGAAAATAACTTAATTTCTTACTATTTACAAGTTGACCACCTCCCTGTTTTCAATATTTTTTCCATTTGAACCCTAATTTAACACAATTATCAATTTCCAAAAATCATGAAATTTCAATAGAAATTAGTTAAATTAAGCACCTTCATAATGGCTATAATTCTTATTTCTATTTTTTCCAAAGTTTTCTAGAAATAGAATTTTAAAAATGTCAATTTTTGCTCCTTGAACATTCATGATCAAATTTTTTATTTTTGGAGGATTCCCTAAGGTCATATGGCCAACTCCTACTACCTCTAGGCTTCTTTTATCTGTAAATCCATAAATTTTGAATTTTCTCACAAATTTATCTTTTCAAATTTTTTGAAAAGCCATTTTATTGCTAAAATAAGTTTTGGAAAACTTGGGATGTTACATGTGATGAATATTCTTCATTCATTTTCGAGCATGTTCTTGTTTTTGCTTCATAACAATTATGGTGTGTCAAATATAGGTTGCAGATACATTTTCTCACACAAAGAATTTGATTCTATTTTTCGTTTAAGAATAGTAATTAGACTACTCAAGTAAATAAGCATAGTCTACTTGTCAAAATGGCATGCCATCTAGTAGGAAATATGTCTTATTTCGATGGGTGTTACAATTTCTAGCTTGTAACAACTTGAGTTTCTTATAGTCACCTTGAATTAGCATTATTATTGCTTTATTCAAGATTAGGTAATATTAGATTCACTAGGCATGTATGGCCATGAATACAAGTTAACCTATATGACTGGGTGTGAATTCTTCTATATGATCAATTTATGTTAGTCATAAGGTTGATTAACTTGTCTTATATGGTATTTTCTTACATATGCTCCTAAAACTTTTTTTTTTCTCTAGTGGGTGATTATGTTTGTTTTTCTCTTGATTCATTCAAGTAGAATTTTTAGGTGAATCTCACATTAATTGATTTAAATGGGAGATGACAACTCACTTTGTGGATAAATCATTTATTTGGGAAGCTATACTATAGCACGTGTGCATATCACATGTGTATAAATGACTACATAGAAAATAACTTGAAGTGATCCTTGTCTTCAAGTGTGTAAGTTTTCTCTGTGGTCAGATGTGCTTTGGTCACCTTAATATTCCTAGTGACCACTGTCTATTATTTGATGGCTTGAAATCAGAGTATCTACTTTGATAGGGGACCAAGATGGCTATGACAATTCTGCTTGAGGGAACCTGATTAGCTTAATGCATGGTTTTAGGTTATTAAATAATGGTATAGAAGGAAAAATCTAGTGATACACAGATATAAAGATATCGTCATTTGTACTTGATAAGGTGTCATATTACTTTGTGAAATAAGATCAAGTGTTATATGATTTTGAAGGAAGAATAAACTTATTGTTTGGTATGTTTCATGAGTTAAGGATGTGTTCCTACTCAACAAAAGGATTGAAGATAGCCAAACTAATAAGTATTAGCTAGATTTTGGGGTATCACAGGCATGATTAATGTTCATATGATCATTGGCTTGATATCTTGTGGGTTATCTCATGATCTTGTCTACTTATGACATGTAGTCAGATCTATGTTGAGGAAAAACCTCCCATGTATACTTAATAGTTGCATGGTGGTATAGTTTCAGTTTTGTGCTTAAGATCACACGCCTTTATTGAAAATATGCATAAAGTGTATGAGTTTAGTCTTGTTATTTTTTGGTTTAGGTTGTTTCATTTGATTGAAGTGGTCACAAGTTTCATCTTATGCAAGTGGGAGTTGTTGGAATATTTGAGCTTGTGAGCACAAATATCCAATGTGCGCACAAGCTTATACTTGATGGATTTAGTTATTGGTGAAGCTATTAGCATTGGCACCTAAGTAGTATGTCCTCTGTGAACCTTATCATCAATATTGGCCCACTCTAATTAGTAATGAACAAATCTTGTGATACAATCTTAATCCATAAGACAGTTACATGGATCACGAAAGAAAAGACTCTCTAAATTTCAACATGAGTTGTTTCTTATTTCTGGCAGAATTATTGAGGAAAAATAAAGATGCGCCTTTTCGTTCATCCTTAACATAATTTAGGCTTATTTTCCATCTAGATGGATTGAATGTGTAAGGAAGAAAAAGTGTGTCTTCTTAATCTCCTACACATGTGATTATATATAATTTACTAATAATAAGGTAGAAATTAACCACACCAATAGTCAAAAACTTATGGGGCTTATTATTAGAAATTAAACATATGTTAATCTCCCATAACCATTGAGAAAGAAAGAAAGAATAAGAAAATAAACTCTTGATTCCTCATGTATGATTTTTAAGCTTAATTACATTTCATTATTATGGGATAATAATGGAATTAAGTGTTGTGGTTTTGCCTTTGGGTATGTAACCATTGGTCAACCAAAAGGCATCTTTTTAAGTAGTATAACTGATGTTACTATATAAGTGAGGTGAATCATTATTTAAAAAACATGCACACTCAGTTATTTTATTAGCTCTTGATTCAAATGCTATACTTAGGTTTCTATTGGGCAAGAAAGGGAGTGAACAAGTTTTTCATTTTACTCTTCGTAGTGTTAACTTGGTTGCTGAACTTAGGCACATTTTTTGGGCTATTTCTATTATCCTCCGTTGTTCTACAAGACCAGTAGGATCAATGGTCTTCCATGCATTGCAGCTCACCTTGTTTGCAAAGACAGGTGAGTTCATGAATCCTTATAGATCATTCTTTATTTATTTTGAATTAAAATAAATAAATAAATCATAACATCATCATTATATGTACTGAGACTTATGAATAATACGATCTAAGATTGTATATGAATGGTTTCATTTTTTTGTTATTGATTGTAACAAATTCTATTTTTTGTAATAGCTTTGAGAACAATTGGTTGACTTTCTCCTACTCTATTTTCCTAAATAATTGTAATAAATTGTATTTCTTGTAATGCATTGAATTTGTAATGTATTGAATATTTTGTCATCTATTAAATGTCTATTCTTTTTAAAAAAAATTGAGTTAAGAGAAACGATATCGATTTTTTACCAAAAACTAACATTCTGAATGCCGTACATGCCAGTTTCAACATATTAACCAATGTTTAAAATAAAAATTATTTAATATAATATTAGATGTCTGTATTTTGTTTTTTGAAAAAAAAAAAAAGCTAAAAGAAATAACACTATTGTTTTAACAAAAACTGATGTCTAAAGTCTCCACACATTGTAAATAGATGTAATATCAAAGATGTCTATTTTTTTAAAACTTTTTGTTAAAACTTAAATTATTTTGTCTAATTATATTTATAAACAAGATTATTCTCTAATCATTATTTTCTAATTCCCAATCAAACAATTCCATTTACTATGACTACAGAATAATTCAAAAATTTATTACTATTAAATTGGACAAAATAATTAATATTTGAAGGAAAATAATTAGCTAATAGGCAATTTATTTGTGAGAATTATAATATCTTATCTAAAAATAAAATAGAAAAGATAATTAAAAATAAATGAGATGTGGTGGTAGGAAAAACATGTGTAAATGAAAATTTAGATCTCAGCTCTATCTAAAAAGTTAACATCAAAAGCCTGCCATTTATATAGAAGTTTTCACATAACTAATTATCACCCTCACTTTCTTGTTGGTTTGAAATTATAGCTTTCTCCCCTCTATTTCTGGTGATTTGAAGGCAGACTCACTTTCCTTCTCACTCTCACTCTCTTGCCGATCAAAAAGGCTTAACTCACTCGCACTCTCCCTCTCTCATGGTTTGAACTGATCATTTTCATCTTCCCCTCTATTTGTTTCTCGATAATAGTTGCATTTCCTTTTAAATTTTACTAATAATTGATGTTATGTGAATGAGAAGAATAGTGTGCTGATTTTGTTTAATTTTATGCCTTTGGTGTTTTTTAATTTTGGATCAAATCGGCCTAAGGTGAAAACTCTCTAGCACTCATCCAAAGCTTGTGATCATGATCATGAATTTTTTTAAAATTAAATTCATCCAAAGTTATTTATTGGCTTGTGTATTTGTTGAAATTTAGATTGGTTTGTCATGGATTGAAGGGTGGATGTTTGTAGTTCGATTAAGTGAAAAATATGAAAATAGGGTTGAGTAGTTTATTTAATTTGCTATTAATCAACATGCGACAAATAATAATGAGCTAATTAGGTGTCTTTGTGTGAGATGTTATAGTTTTAAGAGAATGAAAGCAAAGAAGTAGAAGGTCATTTATTTATTTATTGCATTGATAAAGGGCATATAGGATGTATATGGCACAGTGAAGTGAATTGTCTAGTAGTTATCAAGACATGGGATGATACCAAAATGATGAAATTGATGCGGGCTTAAATGATCGATTGGAAGATATGGTGCATGATGGCATTGAAGATAATTTTATTAAGTGATCATAAATCCTTAAAAGCTTGTTAAGCGATGCAAAAGAAAAAAAAAGCATTTGTTTCTAAATTCTACTAAATTTACATGATTATCTATTGTGTTGAGATTATTTAACTTGAAAGTATGGAATGAGTAGAGTGACAAGAGTTTCATGACCTTACTTGAACTATTGAAAGATATGCTTCTAGAAGGTAATGAATTTCTGGATCACACTTAGAAGGCCAAAAAAATCTTAGGCCTAATGGGTATAAAGTGTAAGAAGACACATGCTTGCCCTAATAATTATATATTGTACTCAAAAGAGTACTAAAGTTTACATGCGTGTCCAAATGTATGGCCTCATGTTACAAATTGAAGAAGAATTATGTCATGAAAAATAAAAAAGGCTCCAACTAAGGTGTTATGCTATCTTCCAATAATACCAAGGTGACTTGAGCAGGAAACATAGCATCTACCTCATTGGTTATGTATGAAATGCTAGTATATAATATTGCCATTGATGATTTTGGGGCCCCCAAACAACCAAGAAATGATATAAATATCTTTACGACACCATTTATTCAAGACCTAAGGATGATGTGGGATGAAGGTGTGTATGTGTTTGATGCATATCATCAAAAGTCTTTTTAATTGCATGTCTTGATCTTATGCGTAATAATTGACTTCCTTGCTTAAGGAAAATTATCTAGAGATGGTGTCAAAGGACATAAAGCATGCTGTATTTGTGAGATGGATACATCTTTTTTAACTTATGCATAGAAAAAAGACAGTGCATGTTAGCGACTACAGATTTCTTCCCTAGTCCCACCATTATCATTGGCAAAGAAAGGCTTTCAATGGGTCGCCAAATGAAAGAAAAGCTCAAATGCCATTAACTAGGGACCCAAGTTTATGAATGGGTGAAAAAATATTGACGTCTTTTTTGGCAAACCCTATACACCTTCAAGTCATAAGACTTCACGAAAAAAGAAGTCCATATTCCTTGATATTCCATATTGGCAAATCTTGGATGCTTTGGAAACAGGAAAGGATTTGCAGGTTTTTAATATTTGAACGAAACAAGGGCCTAAATGTAATTTTGGTTCCTATAAAAGAAAAATTACTGAATTTTGATTTGTATTTTTAAATAACTTATTTTAGTCACCCTAAATACTTAATTGAAGCAAATAGGTCTTGTTGCTCATCTTTCGCCCATTAGTTAATGGAGATGCTGGCCTCCGAAACAATAATTTTCATATGGCTTGCCTTATAGGCTATCTGATTTCAATTTGGCAGTCCACTTGGATTGAATGAACAAATGCAGCACGTTCTCTGTCATTTGAAGTTGCATCTGTGCTAGGGTTTGTAGGGAACAAAGTTTGATCCTGCTAACAATGGATTTCAGTTGGCCCAAGAAAGTTTAGCAACCGAACCTAGTCAACCAATAAGCTTAGTAAACCTCAAACTACTATCTAGTTTGTGTGTGAAAGAGAGAGAGAGAGAGAGAGAGAGAGAAATGGAGAAAGAGGAAGAACAGGAAGGACATCAGAAGTTTTTAACGTGATTCAGTTAAAGTCAATTATCGACCCCTATGTCCACAGTAATGTTATTTTTGAAAATGCATTTATAGGGTATTGTGTATACAATATATAGTTTCTCTCTGTCTAGAGATGGCTTTCTCTGTCTAAGTTGCCCTTTTGTCTAAAAAGTCACCTCCCTTGTACAATGATCTTATCCCCTATTTATAGTTGTGAGATGTTACAATTGTAATCCAAAAAAGGAAAGAATAATAATAAATTATTTGCAAGTAGACTACTGCAAGTTGTCTTCTACAAGTTGGCCATGCAAGTTGGTCTCGTTCTCGAATTTAACCAGAGTTAGCCTTTTGGAAGATGGTTGAGGTGGCCTGTTTCAACCAGCAAGTTGGGGCTCATCTTCAGCAAGCTAGAGCTACTACCTTGGCCTTGTTCTGCATACTGAGCTAGCAGCAGGCGATCTGGTGCCTTTGTTGAACGACCTCACCTTTAGACAAGGCGGGCCTCTTCTATATGGACTTATCTATTGGGCTTTTGCCAGCCCATTTTGCATGGTACTAAAAATACCCATAACATTAGCCCCCCAGCTCTCAGTTTATTTTGGGGATTAGGAGTTGAAACTTGCTAAGTTACTCAGCTCGCTAAGAGTGCTCCGCGAGAACCACCTCGCTCACCACAATGAAGCGACATAACAAAGCCTTCGTGAGAACAACTCGCTAAATAGCCAACCATCCTACACAAGCTCGCTATGTTACAAATGACAACTTCGAGCTCGCCAAGCTAGCCAAGCAACCTGATACAGCGACCCCGAGCTGAGAATCCACGCTCGGGAAGGACGAACACCTCACTCAACAAAGTGAGGTCATGAGACAAACATAGCACACATGCTAGTCCTTAGTCGACAAGAGGGGGCCCACCCCATAGAAGGAGCCTATAAGCAACCGAACTGTAGAGATCTTATTATCTTTTCTATTTATTTCTTGATGTAACACAACTATAGCTTGTAATCATTTTATATAACTTTTCCTTCCTCTATAAATAGGAATACATTGTTAGAAGAGGGAAAGGTTGGAAAACTTGTATGCCAAGACCTTGCAAAAATCTTCTTTCACACATTGATAAATTTTTTCGTGAATGTAATGTCTGATACTGCTCGAATTTAGCTGAACCACGTTAAAAACACCATCTGACTTTCTCCAGTTTCCCCATTCTTCCTCCCTATTCAATCTCTTGGGACTTCAGAAGATAGTTCAGGGTCTGAGAATTCATCCCCATTGGCTAAAGTTTGGGGCTCTCTATACGAACCAAATTCTATTGTCAAAATTTTGGGTGCCATCTTTGGGGACCCGTCTGCTTTCTGAAGTGTACATTACAACCCAACAATGGGGAAAGGAAGAACCATTCAAAGTTCAACCATTCCAGTCTCTTAACCAACAGACACTCCCATTGTGAGGGATCATCAGCATTCCATGGCTATCCCTGGAACCGAAGAGGTGCAAATGCCCGACCGATCCTGATCAGCACTCCAAAATACAATAAGATTTGGCTAAAATCGTTAAAGCATTAGCACTGGCACAAGCCTAAGGTGATGAAGACAAGAAGAAATCGTGGCCCCGCTCCAATAGCTCTGTAAAAAGGCTCAGAAGGAGACTCACGAAGATCATGATAGTCAGCAGTTGGAGGGCCCATAACAAGCACAAAGCTCTACCCCTCAACCCGAAATACGGGACTAGACAATGGAAGAAATCCTTCGCAGGCTCAAATGGCTAGAAGAATGCCCACAGCCTCAAAGTAACCATCCTCGCCACAAGGAAAGCTCACCGTTTTCTGTGGAGATCGAGATGTAACTTCCCCCATAGAAACTCAAAGTGCCCACGATTATGCTATCTGACAGGAATAGCAATTTAGGCGACTACTTGGATGCGTTTAATGTACAAATGGATCTTTAGACAACTGATCCTTTAGTCAAGTGCCATGTCTTCTCGGTCACATTAGGAAGAATACCTCGGGCATGGTTCAGAAACCTCCCAGCTCATAGTATCAGTAGTTAGGAAGAAGGCAAAGAAAGTTCATTGACCAATATTGGGTGCTAAAAAGGCAGGTCGCACCTTCTTGCCATCTCGCAATGATCTTTCAATGCAAGAATGAATCACTGAAAGACTACAAAACCAGATTCAGGTACAAAGCCATCTCCATGGAAAATCCTTTCGAGGAAAGTATGTTCACGGCCATCTCGATGGGACTCCACAAAGATGGAAAGCTAGATAGAAGCCTCTACAAGTCCCCAGCTTGAGATCTTACTGAATTCTACGAGTGAGCTACCAAACAAATAAGATGGGAAGAGACCTTTAGAATGAAGGAACCCAGACCAAAGGTGGACCCCAATAGTCCCATCACAAGCAAAAAGAGGGGTAGTGAGAGTGACAATGATCCCACTCCTCAACTCACAAAGAAGGCAAAGCCCGAACAATCTGGAGGTCACTCTGAAGACTATAGCATCCTGTTGGATACATAGGATAAAATTTTTGCCATGGAAAGGCACAATGAGGACTTTGGAAGGCCCAAACTAATGAGAGTCCCTACCAAGTCTAGAGATTCAAGCAGATTCTACGTTTATCACAATGAGGCTAGACATACCACCTCAAAATGTTGGGCACTAAAAGATGTCATTGAAGGCCTCATCAGAAGAGGACGACTACAGGATTACGTGGTGAGATCGTCAGAGCAGTGAGCTCAACAGGCTCAACGAATCACTAACGAAGAGCCGGTGCCCTCCATCAGAACCATATTTTAATCCTATAACATTTCCTTAAGATCAATGACAATCTCAAAGATTGTATGAATTGTTCTATGATGAATCAATGTAATTGATAGCTGATTGGCCAAAAAAACATTATCCAAATAATGAGTTTTCACTCCACTAACCTTAAGATTCACTCGGGGGTGAGACGGTGCAAGGCCTACCCCGTTGATATATCCAGAGTGAAACATATCCCACACACTAGGATAAAGAGTACAAATTTCCCAACCACTGAGCAACAAGTTTGTTGTTTCACTGAGCAACAAGATTGCTATGCAGTTGAGTAATGAGCTTGTTGTTTTGATGAGCAATGAGCTTATTACAGGGCTAAGCAACAAGCTTGCTACCTCACCGAGCAATAGGCTTGCTGTGAGACTGAGTAATGAGCTTGCTGCCTGAGTGAGCAACGAGATTGCTTTGAAACTGAACAACGAGCTTGCTGTGGTGTAGACACATGATCTTGCTTAGTGACAAGCAACCATCTCGCTATAACAAAACAAAATCGAGGGTAAGATGGCCCCAAAGCCTACCTCACAACAAGACCAAAAGTAAAATAACACAAAGCCTACCTCAGCAAAATATACTTCAGCTAAACCACAAGCTACAAACCCATTACAAAGGGAGGACGCAGAAATGAATTTGTTATAGCTGTCATGCAACATCCAAAACCATAGCTAACATGTGGCCAGAAAATCTTAGCTCACGCATGGGTTCTCATCAGTCGCAGCTCACATGCGACCTGGTTCATACTTGCCGAAGGTAATTGAATGAAGAAAAATCAAGAAAAATGTAGCTGATTGGTTAGAAGAAGAAATTCCATTAATCACAAAAAATGTACAAATAGTAGTGTGCGAAGCATACAACTTTCAAAATGTATACAGAAGAGCTCATACAATAAAAAGCCTCAACAAGGTGAGATTACATCAGATAAAGAAGAAATACAAAAACAAAGCCAGGAAGCCTGAAAGCCTGAAAGCCTAATACTACCATTTTGGTGAGAAAATGAAGAGCCAACCATACAAGGAGGCAAACTCCCACTAGTAGGAAGATCAGCAACTTTGCTCCTGCTGTCTTCCCATCCCCAGCCAATGATTTCTCTTGGACCAGACCCAGTACAATTGAAAAAGGCACCAAGAGCATGGCTAGCGATGCTGGATCCTATGGAGGGAACAAGGGAGGTAATCCAAGATCAACACAAGACTCCCTAGGAGGCCGCAAGGTAGATCTTATGGTGAAGCCTCATGCAATAGGCTATCCATGCCTCTCAACACTCTATAACAGGCCATCCATGCCTCATAAAACTTCATCAAAAGCTAGGCCACTAAAAGCACTGAAGGCTTAGCAAACTCCTTCGTTAAACTCTTCTATGGCAAAAAGGAGAAAACCCCCTGGGTATAAAAAGACTAGCTCGATCCATAAAAAAATCCAAAAGATATCTAGCTAATCTTAATTTAACGGCCTAGAACAAACAATAATGCCATGCCAATGGCCAAAGGCCACAAACAGAAGGAAGCATGACCTAAAACAGAATGAAAAGATAGAAAACAAGTCTAAAATGACAATTCAGTCAAGCAAGGACTTTGACCAGGAATGCAAATGAAGCCTCTTAAATTTGCAACTCCTAATTCGCAAAGCGAATTTAAAGTTGGATGGCTTACGTTATGGGTAAAAATTGGCTGTGAAGAACAAGAAAAGCCTGAACCCAATAGCAGCTAATTTACTTAACTTGCTGAACGAACTCGGCAAGAACCATCTTGCTTGTTCCAATGAAGTGGCACAACAAAGCCTTCATGAGACCAACTCGCTAAATGGCCAACCATCGTACACGAGCTCACTGTGTTACAAATGACAACTTCGAGCTTGCCAAGTGACCTGATACAGCATCCCTGAGCTAAAAATCCTTGCTCAGGAAGGATGAATGCCTCACTCAACAAAGCAAGGTCACGAGACAAACACAACATGCAAGCTAGTCCCTAGCCAATAAGAGGGGGCTTACTCAGCAAAAAGGAGCCTGCAAGCAACCAAACTGTAGAGATCTTATTATTTTTTCTATTTATTTCTTGATGTAACACAATTATAGCTTGTAATCATTTTATGTAACTTTTCTTTCCTCTACAAAAAGGAATACATTGTTAGAAGAGGGGGAGGCCAAAAAACTTGTATGCCAAGGCTCTGTAAAATCTCCTTTCACATATTAATAAAATTTTGCTGTGAAGGTAGGGTTTGGTAATGCCCCGGATTTAGCCAAATCACGTTAAAAACATCGTCTCACTTTCTCCAGCTTCCCCGTTCTTCCTCCCTGTTCAATCTCTTGGCACTTCAAAAGGCAGTTTAGGGTCCAAGAATTCATCCCCATTGGTTAGAGTTTGGGGCTCTCTATATGAACTAAATTTTGATGTCAACAATAGTGTTGTCATTTTAGACTTCTAGTCTTACTGCTTTTTTTTTTGTTTTGCATCAGACCATGCATTTAATGTATATGTTTTATATCCATTGGCATGCCATCCTTGCTTTTTGCCAAAATGTTTGAATGAGTTTATTTTAGCACCTCTGTGCCTCAACTGGCTCATCAATGGAGCTGGCAATGGATTTTGGTTCTAGATTTGATCACCAAAGGGCCTCAACTGGCTTAGAGCCTTAGTCGGCAATAAGTTGATTGTGCCACAGCAATCTTGTTGCTTAGTGGAACGGCAATCTCGTTGCTCAGTGGACACGAGTCTTGGCTTTGGCCCTTTCAATTAGGATTAGAAAATCAAGCCAAATTTTGTCAAAAATATAAGCATAAATGCTCTGCATTATGAGCTCTTGGAAATTTCAATTCCATTTTATTAAAAGATAAGTTTTGTTCCTAAGTCTTCTTACTATTGGCCTTGTGAGCTTGGAGGGAATAGGATGCAGTATAGGATCATTGATGACGTAGTCTGAATTCAAACTTTCTTGTGTAATATTTTGCTGAAAACTAGTAACCACATATATAAAAATTGTCAGAAAAACTTCAATGCTTTTATTTATTTCTAATTAACACTATAGAGTTCTAAATATTAAAGTTGTGATTGTTACAATTGCTAAGACTATTAAGGTTGTTGTGTAGGTTATATCACATAATCACCTAAGCAACCTCTTTTAATTAAATCTTTAATTGCATCATTGAGTGCCCAGCATCCTGAAGTATTTTGCTTGACCTCGTTGTGATAGGCACAATACCTACCTATGTCTTTAAGCTTGTTAAGGCCCCTCAAGGGTTTAGGTTTCTTGAAGTCTTCCCTATCCCTTTCTATTGTAAATATCCTATCTTGAGTGTCAGATAAAATGTTGTAGCTTTCATGGCAACATTGATGCTAAGCTTGCTCATTCCTAGCCTTCTTTGCAGGCTGGTTTTTGGAGTTGTCATCCTAATCATCGATGCCCCTCTTGTTTTGGATGGAGCTATTTTCTTTGTCCTTTTCTTCGTACTTCTTAGTGCCGAAGGTTTCTTCCCACCTGATTTGTTTGCCAACCAATTCATAAAATTCACCCAGGTCGCTCCTAGAGATTTGTATTTGCTCTTATATAACTATCCATCCTTGTGGAGTCCTGCTGAGATCATTGTTAGGACACTTTCATCGGATGGATTCTCCACATTGTTGACCTCGTGCCTAAACTAAATGATGTAGTCTTTCAGTGATTCATTCTTCCACTAAAAGATCATTGCGAGGTGGTAGGATGGTACGAGTTGCCTTTTTAATGCTTTATATTGGTTGATGAATTTTATAGCAATCTTCCAAACTATAAATGTCATAGGCTGGGAGATTCCTAAACCATGTTCGAGGTTTGTCTCCTAGCACTATTAGGAAGACACAACATCTAACCAAGGGATCGATCATCTAAAGATCCATTTGTATATTGAATGCATCCAAGTCGTCATATGGATCACTATCCCAATTGTATTGTGAGATCGAGAGAATTTTAAATTTGCGAGGGAGAGGCTACTTCTCTATCTCGCTAGTGAAGGGAGTCCTCTCCTAATACTGATCTTGGCTATTCTAAGCTTGAGGGTGCTTCTTGAATTATTTTAACCTTTGGAGTAGTTCTTCTACTACCAGATCTTATGTTTCAAATTTCTAGCTAGAGGTTTGTTAGCTCCTTTGACCTCCTTGATCATAACAATAGTGACTTGAGGTATGTCCCTAGTTAGACCTATTCAAGTCTTTCACTAGATGCAAGCTCTCACATCATGAACCATTATTGTTTTCACGAGCTCAATAAACCTCCAATCTTGTCAGCAAGTGGGAGGAACGAGCTGAATCAACGATATAAGTCTTTTGTCTAGTCATAATGACCTTAACCTACTTTCGTGCACCTTGGGTTTGTGCCTGCGTTGGCATTCTAACCACCTTAGTCAACTCTTTCATTGTGTTCTCTAGTGTTTGTTGATGTTGGCACCATGTTTGCATTTTGTTAGTTTCAGTGACAATAACAGCAGGTTGGTGGTGGGTTGAGGAAGGTAAGCCAACGGTGGCTTCGGCAGCAGGAATGGCGGATATGTCTGCCACAGAGAGAACTAGTTCGTACTCCTATTCTGTATGACCTTCTGGTTAGGCAATTGGAGTGTTTGGATTTCTAGTGGTTCTTCCTCTTGTCATAATAGTTGGAGGGAAAGATCAACCAGAGTGTAGATGATGCCCTTCCTCTAGTGCCAAAATGTTGACAGTAGATTTCAATTGGCCTAAAAAAATTTAGCAATTGACCCCAATCAACCAGTAAGTTTAGTAAACCAAAAATTGCTATCCAGTTGGTGTGTAAAAGATAGAGAGGGAGATGGAAAAATAGGAAGACCAAGAAAGATATCAAAAGTTTTTAACAAGGTTTACTAAAGTCAGTTGTCGACCACTACATCCATGGTACTATTATTTTTGAGAATCCATTTACGGAGCATTGTGTATGCAATATATAGTTTCTCTCTATTTAGATATGGCTTTCTTTATCTGAGTTACCCTTTTCTAAAAACTCACTTCCCTTATACAATGATCTTATCCCCTATTTGTAGTTGCAAGGATGTTACAATTGTAATCCAAAAAAGGAAAGAAAAATAATAAATTATTTACAAGTAGACTACTGCAAGTTAGTCCCATTCTCGAGTTTAACCAAAGTTAGCCTTTTGGAATATGGCTAAGGTGGCACATTTCGACCAACGAGCTGGGGCTCATCTTCAATGAGTTGGAGCTACTACCTTAGCCTTGTTCTACATATTGAGCTCGCGGCTAGCAATCTAGTGCCTTTGTTAAGTGACCTCAGTCGTAGACAAAATGGGCCTCTTCTATATGGACTTGTCTGTTGGGCTTTTGCCAGCTCATTTTTTCATGGTACTCAAAATACCCATAACAAATCACCATCAAAGATAGATGGTGGAGCTAAATCAAACACATCAACTAGAGGTTTTTCACAATTGAGGAAGAAGAAAGCTTGAAAGCTCTATAAATAAGGCAAGGAGACAACATTAACCACTTCTCGGACCACTAAAAACGTTGGTTGAAGTTTTTACAATGCTACAAGAGGAAGGATCACTACTACAAAATAAAAAAATGGCATTGTTAAATAGATGTCAAATAAAAGCTAAATTGACATATATAGGCGCAATGGTATTTTTGTAAAGATAAGGAAAATTACAATGTTAATTTCTAATAAACAAGTGGTGTTTAAACTCAAATTCACATTTGACATTGGTTTCAATTAAGGAACTGATGTACTTTTGGAATTATTTAATTTGTACCATTTAGGTTTAAACTATCTTTATAATCTGTAGCTCTTCAATTGTCAAAAAATACAGGTGTTTGAAGGGTCATAGATTAGATGCCAGATTTGTATTAGGAAGTAACATAGATATATGATATTACATGTCAGTTCAAACATATTAACTAATGTCTAAAGTCTCCACCTATTATAAAAGGCCAGTGTGTCTGCTTGACTCCCATTATGCTTTAGCTATCTCTGAATGTTTATTTATTTTTCCATTTTTCTTTCTCTTTTATTACTTAGTTTCATTCTGCTCTAACTTGCTGTAAGGTTTTATACGTTATTTTCCTCTTTTTCTTTCTCTTTTGTTGCTTAGTTTGTGTAAAGGGAATGATTAACTTCTTTTTCTTTTTTCCTTTAAGCAAGGCATATGGATCCTCTAAATAAGAAGACAATTTGTACACTTTTATGTATTTATTATCTTATTAACCGTCTTTGATGTGGGTGTTGTCTTGTAAATAACATATTTGTTACAAGCAATCCTAGTGGCTATCATTAATATAGTTCTTATGTATTGCTTAGTTTGTATAGAATGAATTGTTAGCAATATTGTTCTTTCTATCTAGTCACAATGCTCTTTTTGATGTTTTTGTAAAAATGTAACTAACAGCAGGTTTCTTTATTTTATTGAAAAATTAATAGAGGTAACATCCTTTTTTTAACTCAAACTAACATCTTTAGTACAATCTGAAGAATTTTAGCTAGTAGTAGGTTTCTATAAAAATTTAATTTGCAACATATTTTTACATTAAAAAAAGTTAACAGTTGGGTTTTTAACTCAAGCCGATGTCTTTAATACAAGCTAAGGAATTGTAGCTAATAACAAATTTCTATAAAATTGTAGTTTATAGTAGGTTTTTGTATTTAAAAAAATTTGATAGAAACAGTGCCAATTTTTAACACAAACTGACATCTTTAAAAAAATTCAAATTTTTTAAAAGAAATTAAATATTATTTAATGTATTATTTCAAGTACTTATCCAAATTAAAAAAATTATTTAACACAAATTGAAATATTTTTTAATTTACAAAATTTTTTATAAAATAATTTCCTTGGGTAAATTATTTGTGAAAATTCAATAATATATTATCCAAAAAATAAAAGGAAAAAAATAACTGAAAAAAATAACTTAGGTTATCTCATAAATACATTAAAAATTAATACATTAGTGGTCATAAAAAATCGATGTATAAACAAAATGAAAAATGCAGTTAAAAAAATTAGCACATGAATAATATGAAGCAATGGTGGTGTTTTGTTATGAAAAAAAAAAAAACAGTGTCTTAAGTTTATACATCAAATTTTTATAAAAACTAATGTAGATGCATGAAAATAGATGTCCGTTCCTTATCAATAACCGATATCTAAAGTCTAGACATCTTCATGAACATGCTAGTTCTTTGTCCTACTCTTGTTTATTTTACCTTATTTGAAACATTTATAAAATCATTCTCAAACCCTTGTTGTATTTTTTTCATTGTCTTCAATCATTACATTTCAAGCCCAATGTCGATCAAGGTAGGGAATTTTGATATTTTTTATACTTTTTCAACTTTATACTTTGATGATGGTTTATATTTTAAGGTTTAACTTTTTTTTCTCTTTTGTTTCATAGTTTGCTTTTGGAAATGATTTCACTTAGAGTTTAGTTCCTTGCTAACTTTGATTGTCTGGTCATGCTTGTCCTGTTTAGTACCACTTGTTGGAATGCTAAAGAATATGTCTATGATTTTCCTTATAATTTTTGTAGTAAAAACTGAACCTTGGAATGTAATCATTTCCATTGAAAATCATTAAATGCAATCAATATGGATACAATAAGGTGCCTTCCTAATGTAAATGAAAACATTATAGTTATTGCTTCTAAACTCTTTGAAACATTTCTGTGCATGCAACAACATTGGGTCAAAACCAAAATATCAAAACCAGTATTAAGGAACTTAACATTATCACTTTATTTACAACTCTAAAACTTGGAAGTAACTTAAATAATCTAAATAACCCATCAGCATCAATAATATGAAAAAGCTTACTAACCTACCCCTTATGACTTTTGAACAGGATTCATGAATCCTATTTTCTAAAAAAAACAAATAGTAGCAGAGGTTTAGTATCCTTTACATATAGTCTTATAGATAAGTCAATTAAAATTGTATGTGAACATGTAAGCATCTCGTTATTGGAAAATTAAGTAACTAAACTCATTAGTCGCTGTTAAATTGGTATGCAAGCAAAAGATATATAAAGTGAAAATTTTACTATATTCTAAAATATTGTGTACATATTTAGTGATATGTCACTCCTATCATATATATAAATATATATAACAATACCAATCATTACATAAGACAATGCTGCGTGTGTGCCTAGTTCAACCCAAATTATTTGCATATGCATGGCAATGGATGTTAATCATAGGTCCATGATTAGGTGATTATAGATAAATACTGGAAGCATTATTATTTTGTAATCATTTATGGAATTAAATCTTATTGTACAATTATAAAAGATATGGTCATTTAAATAGATTGTCAATATCTTTTTATTAGTTGAATTTCATGTCATGATGAAATTTTAATTGATGATTACGACAAAAGATAATTTTAAAATATGCATATTGAGTAACCATAAAGATAGCGGTTCATAATCATATATAAAAAAGATACTTTTGATTTCATATCAAATGCCAAAACTTTTTTTGAAGTAAATTCCATATATTAATACTAATAAATCACAATATTATAGTAGAAGCTACTACTTATTTTTAATTTTCTAATACTAATTGTGCATCCTATCATGAATAATTTTTGCAACATTAACTTCTTTTTCTTATTTCATTTTAAATAGTTATATGGATCCATCTCAGCATATTGATAGGAGTATGAAGGATGGCCAATGACTCTTACCCATTGTAGAGGAGGAAATATGAAAGTTGACTTCAAAAGGAATATGAAAGTCGACTTCAATGCTAATGGTCAAGCAATTAGGGATGGTTCATCAAAATATAAGAGTTATATTAGAATATTGGCATGCACAAAAGTGCCAATCAATATTAAGAATTGGAAAGAAGTACCAAAGGACATTAAGGAGAATATTTGATAGTGTCATGGTATATATTACTTACATCCAATTTTATATGTATAGCTATCTTCTTAGAATAATTGTATATAAGTATAATCTATGTGTATGTTGTCTTGTAGAACAACTTTGATGTTGATGCAAGAAATAAAATGGAAATCTTGAAGCTTTCTGGGGAGGAGTGAAAGGATTGTAAAAATTGGTTGACAACTTAACTCAACAAGTGATTGAAGCCTGAAGAAAAGAAGAAGCCAACATCGATCATGACTTGGACATGTCCTCGGATATAGCTATGTTTGATGCATTCTCCAACAATCCTCCAGCCTGAAACACGGCCAACCTATGCCTTGAAGAACGACCCTGTTCCAAGCCCTATTAACCTGCTATAAAAGGTTGTATTGCATGACTTAAAAGAGTCATTAGCTAGGATTAAGATAGATTATGAGTTCTCCACTTTCTAGGAGATTTTCTGAGTAGAATTTAGGATTTCCTCTTTGTTTAAAGTTCTTGCAAGGATTCTAGTTTACTTTTATCTTAATTTCATCCTTCAACCTCATCTTTTTTTCTTCTTGTCTTAAACATTTTGTAGTTCTTTACATCAATGAATTTGTTTTTTACTTCTATCATGTCTGAGTATATTTCTATTCTAGGATTGGGAATAGCCTAATTATGGTTCTTTAATGTTATTGATTGATTTTCTATTGTGATTACCTGGTATAAATTGATT
>JANHAO010007908.1:0-19745 GCA_026873985.1 Saraca asoca | reverse complement strand
TCATCACATGATCATGAACTAGAGTGTCTTTAGCCATCTTGGTGGTCATAAGTCCTTTCATGGCTATTTGTCTAGCAGAATGATTTTGTTAGCCAAACATTGCCTTTAAGCTTGCTATGATCTCTTTGGCAGAATTTAATGATTCAAGCTGCTTCTAAAGCCCATTTTCAAGTTATGCTAATATATAGCATTTAGCCATGGAATCATCTTCTTTCCAAAGTTTGTAAGCCTTATAATTAGCCTCAGGATCATTATCTTCTAATACAATAGGTGTGTCTTCATCAAGAACATGCACCAATTTTTTAGCCATGAGAACAATTCTCAAATTTCTCTTCCAATTAGAATAATGAGAGCCTTTTAAACGATTTTTATCCAAAATGTTTGCTAGTGGACTACAACTTGCCATTTCTACAAGATTGAAATAAATAACTACATAATTCCACAATAAACCATCAAATAGGGTTTTTTTTTTTAATTCAATAGTAATGCTCATTCATTATAAGTTTGATAATTCCCTTAAATAAATATATAACTATTATGAATTCAAATGAGCAACACATATTTTGTTAAGTATCTTAACAAAATCATTTTAGAATTTATTAAGCACCTAAGCAAAGGGAATAAATGGAATCCCATCATAATTTGGCCTCGAATAAGATATACCTGCCATTGATTTTATAGTTGATATATTTTTATTAGTAAGGTATGATTCCATTGTTTAAACATGTCATGTGTATTGTGAGTAACATTCCATTTTAGTTAATGCTCCCACTAGTCATAGCGTGTCCATTATCTCCATAAAATATATAATTATAATAGTTCAAAATAAGGTTTAACATTTTAGTCTCAATAGTATTTACAAAACTATTATTATAATATACTAACAATAGAAGGCCTTTAGAAATGATCTTTTCAAGATAAATTTCCCTCTTCTATACCTTATATTATTTTCTTTAAATTAAGGGAATATTTTGATTTTTATTAGCTATGAACATTTCATAATTAAGTGTTATTGACAAAATATATCACATATATATTTCCTTATGAAGACAAGAACAATTCATGCCCAATAGAACTTATAGTATCATAAAACAACTTTATGTGCGAAAGCTAAAACATATCAAACTATTAAAATAGAAAACCAATTTAAATATATGTGTTAGGCTCTAATACTATGTTAGAATACCTTATGTAATATTCAAAATATATTTATAGAGTAGAAATTTTCATAATTCTAAAAAGATCATTCACATATATTGTGTTAGTTAAACAAAAGATTTAGACATACCTTATGTGAATTGGAGAAAACTTTAACTAGAGAAACTTCGTAAGTTTTTTTTGTATTGTATTCTCATTAGCCACGAACTTAACACTAGTGTCTTTTAGATTTTATCACATTAGACTTCACAGATGCAAAGCTGTCCAAAGCTCACACACACACCTCCTCTATTTTCAACCCTTTTTAATATTGTTTTTGAAGGTAGAGAAGGAATGAAAAAACTTATGTTTTAATTCTCCCATGATCTCATCCTTTTATAGTAAAAGACAATGACTCACAAAGTCTCTTAATATGATAAATTCAAAGTCTCAATATTAAATAGATTCATGATTACTCTAATTAATACATGTATCTATTTAATAACTATTATACATGAATCTATTGTTTAGAGTGAGTCTCTTCATATGATAGATTTAAAGTCTCAATATTAAATGAACTTATGATTACTTAATTAAGTAATCATAAGCCCATTTAATATTGAGAAGTAATCATCTAGTCAATACATGAATCTATTTAATAACTTTTATATATGAATTTATTATTTATTGTCTCTTTTACTAATATGTATCCAATGCATATAATCTAAATAAATAATTTCATTTATTTATTTATTGGCTTTATAGGCATACAAGTCTTTCACAATGCTCCTATGAATATATGCATATAAAATGTCAGCAAAACTTTCTTGATCTATTAGCACCTGTTATATACAAAAAATGGCCTTGAGAACTCGCGGCCCTGGGATGCTAAAAGAACCAGCAAGCCTCGCTTCACCCGTCAGGAAGCGGCATAACGGGGTTGTTCCAGCATCATCACGTGAAGCGAGCCCTCGCCCCGCGAGGCAGTGACCCAACGATCCAGCAAGAAGGGTTTGCTCGTTAAGAAGTTGATTACCCTGCTCGGGTCCGATGTCTTGTTATAGCGAGACTAAAATCGCTACAGCAATCCCTGCGACAGCGCCCAGTGGTGGGCGTCGACAGACACAAGTCTGTAGCAGACTAAGGGGGCCCACTCTATAGCCTATATTCTGTAATGGCCGAATTGTAGCCTTTCATTGTCTTTTCCATTTATGGTTTAATGTAACACAACTGTAGCTTGTAATTATTGCATGTTCCCCCTCCTTCATCTATAAATAGGGTTGTCTTGTTAGAAGAAAGGAGAAGCCAAATCTTGTAAGTAGAAACTCTGCTAAAACACTTTCTCAATACAATACAATTTTCGCTGTGGACACAGGGTCCAATACGGCTCGGATTTAGCCAAACCACATTAAATTCGCCGCCTCCTCATCCCTTCTTCCTCTCAGTCTACCTTTTCCTGCACTCTGGAAGCAGTATTGGTTCCTGGAACTCATTCCTATTGGCTGAAATTTGGGTCTCCAGCACGAATCAAATTTCACTGTCAACATTTTGGTGCCGTCTATGGGGACCATCTGCTCTCTGAAGTCTCCATTACAGATCAATAATGTCCAGAGGAAGAACAACTTAGAATTCAACTACTCCAACCTCCAGTCAACAGATACTCCCATTATAGGGGCTTACCAACAGTCTACTGTTGCTCCTGAAATTCAAGAGGCACAAACACCTGGCCAACCTCATCCGATGCTTGAAAGCACAGTGAGAGAGCTGGTGGAAACCGTCAAAGCGCTGGCGCAGGCCCAAGCTTAGAGCACGTAGAGACAAGAAGAACTCATAGCACAGCTCCAACAGCTTCGCGAAGAGGCTCGAAAGAAAACTCAAGAAGACCGTGATAGCCAACAACTGGGGGCCTTTCAACAAGCAGAAAGCTCCATCCTTCAGTCTGAGACGTGCAACCAGACAATGGAGGAAGTCTTCCGCAGGCTCGAACAGCTAGAGGAGCATCCACAACCTCAAAACCACCAGTCTCACCGCGAGCAAAGCTCTCCATTCTCCATGGAGATTGAGAAACAATCTCTCCCACAAAAACTCAAAGTGCCCGCTATCCCGCTGTACGACGGGAACAACGACCCAAGCGACCACCTGGACACGTTCAATACACAAATAGACCTCCAGATGATCGATCCCCTAGTGAAGTGCCGCATCTTTCCCGCCACATTAGGGGCAACGCCTCAGGCATGGCTCAGACGCCTTTCGGCTCGCAGTATCGGCAGTTGGGAAGAATGCCAAAGGAAATTCGTTGACCAATACTGAGCACTGAAGAAGCAACTTGCACCCCCTTGCCACCTCGCGATGATTTTCCAGCGTAAGGATGAGTCACTCAAAGACTACCTAGCCCGGTTCAGGCATGTCTCCGTGGAGAATCCCTCGGAGGAAAGCATTTTAACAGCCATCTCAGCGGGGCTTTGCAAAGATGGCAAATTGTACAAAAGCCTCTACAATTCCCCCACTCGAGACCTTACCGAACTTTACAATCAGGAAGCTAAACAAATAAGATGGAAAGAAACCTTCGAGACGGAGGAACCCAAGCATAGAAGGGGCCATAATGATCCCACTGCGAGCAAAAAGAGGGGTAGTGATAGTCGCGACAACCCCACTCCTCATCTCGCGAAGAAGGTAAAACCTCGGCGACCCGAAGGCCACTTTGAGAACTATAGTATCTTGTCAGGTACGCAAGACAAAATCTTTGTCGCAGAAAATCATAATGAGGACTTCGGAAAACCTAGACCTATGAGGGTGCCCATCAAGTCCCGAGACCAAAGCAGATTTTATGCATATCACAATAAGGCTGGGCACACCACCTCAGAATGTTGGACACTAAAAGACACCATCGAAGAACTCATCAGAAGAGGCCAACTACAAGATTATGTGATAAGATCATCGGGACAGCACGCTCAACAAGCTCAGCGAGTTATTACCCAAGAGCTGAGCCCTCCATCAGAATCATATTCTAATCCTGTAATTTTCATCTGTCATCAATGGTGTTTAGTTGTACTGATTGCTATATGCTGAATCAATGTAAATTACAGATTGGCTAAGTATTTTCTAGATGAAAAGTTTCCACTCCATCTTTACAATCCCGCTTCAGCGAATGATTTTTACCTCGCTACAGCATCCGCTTCAGCGAACGATTTTCACCTTACTACAGCATCCACTTCAGCGAATGGTTTTCACCTCTCTACAACATCCCGCTTCAGCGAACGATTTTCACCTCGCTACAGCATCCGCTTCAGTGAATGGTTTTCACCTCACTACAGCATCCGCTTCAACAAACGGTATTCACCTCGCTACAGCATCCCGTTCAGTGAACGGTATTCACCTCGCTACAACATCCCGCTTCAGCAAACGATTTTCACCTCGCTACAGCATCCGCTTCAGCGAATGGTATTCACCTTGCTACAACATCCTGATTCAGTGAACGATTTTCACCTCGCTACAGCATCCCGCTTCAGCGAATGATTTTCACCTCGCTACAACATTCACTTCAATGAATGGTTTTCATTTCACTATAGCATTCGCTTCAACGAACGATTTTCACCTCGCTATAACATTCGCTTCAGCGAATGATTTTCACCTCTCTACAGTGCTACTTTACAATTTCGCTTTAGCGAACAGTTTTCATCTTGCTATAGCATTATTTCTGCAATCTCACTTCTGCAAATGGTTCTCACCTTGCCATGACTCTTTTGCAAATGAGTCCCCATGTCTCGAACGAGACCTCTTAGGCACTGCTCACATGCAATCCCTTTCTCACTCATGACGAGTTGGGCAGACAAGAAAACAAAGTGCTAGCCAATTGGCCGAAAAGAGAAATTCCATTAATCATCAGAAATTTACATACAGCGATACATGAAGCATCTGTTACAGCGCTTGAGAAAGGAAAAGCTTATACAGTGAAAAGACCTCAGTTAACGAGGCAAAATCACATCAAAAGAAGAAGTGTAGAAACAAAGGTAAGGAGCTGATGACCTGGCATGACCATTCCTGCAAGAAGAACTAGAGGAGGGTCACCGAGCTCGCACCTGCAGAAAGGGCAGCTTTTGCCCAAGTTGCTTCTGCTTATATTCCTTCGGCACGTCCTCTTGAGCCAGACCCAGAGCAAATCAAAAAGTTATAGAAGCCGGTTAGTCAGGTAGTAGAGCCACTAGCGACGGTTGGAGGAGGTGGCCCGAAGTCAGCACAAGATCCCCCAGGAACCTACCAAGCAGATCCTACAACGGAGCCACGTGCAACGGGTTATCCATGTCTCCTGACACTCTACAACAGGCCATCCATGACTCAACAAGCTTCGCCGGAAGCCAAGACACCAAAACACAAGGGGACTCTTTAGTCTTCTTCATTGTGTTTCTCTGGGATGAAAGAAAGAACACCCCAGGCTATATAAAGACCTGCTTAGCCTTTTGAAGAATCCAGAAAGAATCTGACTTGATCTTCATCTAACGGCCCGAAACGAGCGATAGTGCCACGCCAACGGCCAAAAATGGCAAACAGGAGAACGCATAGCCTAAAGCGGAACGGAGAGACATTTGACATGACACTTCGATCAAGGAAGGATACTGATTGAAGATATGAATCAAGCCTCGGAAACATGCAACTCCCGATCCGCAAAGTAAACCAAGAGTTGGGGGGTTTATGTTATATACAAAAAATGGCCTTGAGAACTCGCGGCCCTAGGACGCCAAAAGAACCAGCAAGCCTCGCTTCACCCATCAGAAAGCGGCATAACGGGGTTATCCTAGCATCATCACGTGAAGCGAGCCCTCACCCCATGAGGTAGAGACCCAACGATCTAGCAAGAAGGGTTTGCTCGTTAAGAAGCTGATCACCCTGATCGGGTCTGATGTCTAGTGACAATGAGACTAAAACAGCTACAGCAATCCCCACAACAGCGCCTAGCACGGGCGTCGACAGACACAAGTCTATAGCCGACCAAGAGGGCCCACTCCGCAGCCCATATTCTGCAATGACCGAATTGTAGCCTTTCATTGTTTTTTCCATTTATGGTTTGATGTAACAAAACTGTAGCTTGTAATTATTGCATGTTCCCCCTCCTTCCTCTATAAATAGGATTGTCTTGTTAGAAGAAAGGAGAGGCCAAATCTTATAAGCAGAAACTCTGCTAAAACACCTTCTCAATGCAATACAATCTCCGCCGTGGACGTAGGGTCCGGTATTGCCCGGATTTAGCCAAACCACGTTAAATTCATCGCCTCCACATCCCTTCTTCCTCTCGGTCCACCTTTTCCTGCACTTCGGAAGTAGTATTGGTTCCCAGAACTCATTCCCGTTGGCTGAAATTTGGGTCTCCAACACGAACTAAATTTCATCGTCAACAGCACCCTTTTAATTGCATTACATAATCCTTTTTAGAAAATGAGATTGTGAGTTTGGGACTATTCTTTGATTGCTTGCCATTTATTGCAATGATTGATCTTAAATCCTTTTTCTTGCATTTCTAAAGCTCCCATCTCTTGCAAACCCACAACAATCATTTCAATCACCCCTATTATTTTAGGCTGAACTTCAACCTTTTTCTTTTTGGTGTCCGATCTATTATGAGGTGACTCTAATCTATATCTTTCTCTTTTCTTCCGATCATTTCATTGTTTACAAGGCTTTTTGTCTTCTTGATGGTCATATTTCTTATATTGTTGTAAATTTCCTCTTTTGATTAATTCTTCTATTTCATTTTTTAGGCTGACACATTCTTCCATGTTATGATTCTAGTGATGGTGGAACTTGCAATACTTATTTGCTCCTTCTGGCAAGAGGTTTTCTATTTTTGTTAGTTGGGAGATTCATTAGTTCTACCACTTTGGCATCATCCATAATCTTCTCCATAATCTTCTTGATGGGTGTACAATCATTGAATCTTGGTAGAGGTGTGTACCTTTTTTCTTTTTCTTTTTTATCATTCTTGTCAAGCTTTTGAGAATTTTCATTGGTTCTTTCAGCCTATCTTCTAGCCTGCTCTACCTCTTTGGTGTTTATAATTTTTGTTGATTTCACTAGTAATTCCATGAGGCTCTTTGCTAGCTGCTTTGCAAGGGATTTGGAAAGATCTCCGGATCAGAGCCCGATTAGTATTGAATATGTTGCCTCTATCTCTTGAAGATCCTTGATTTCTAATGCTACTTGGTTGAAGCGTCCCAAATATTCCTTTAATGATTCATTTTTCCTTTGCCTAATTGACATAAGAGAACAATTGGTTTTTTTATGGGCTGTTGAAGTAGTGAAATGTGCTAAGAATTGATTGGCCAAGTCATTAAACTTTGTAATAGGGTTTTTCTTGAGGCTCATAAACCATCAGAGCCCAGCTTTCTTTAATATAGTTGAGAAAACTTTACACATGATGGCGTCTGACAACAACATTGCAGCTTGGAAAGTCTCAATATGCTCTTGTGGGTCGGAGGTACCATCATATGATTTTGAATTTGATAGGGTTTTGAAGGTCGGAGGGATATGAATCCTCATTATATCCTAGCTAGATAAAAGGATGAGCGTTTTCCTAATCTTCATGTTCATGACACTGACAGTGATACTCTGCCTTTATAATGTGAATGATTTACCTCTCGACTTCATTCTTGTGTACATCGACTATGGGATTCAGATTGCCTTGAGTTTTCGTTATTACCTTCTCTGAATAGGTCACCGAAAGTCATTCTTCCTTAGCCGATACAAGCATGTTCACTCGATTGCTATATCCATGAAAACGGTCGTATTCATTATTGTGGTGTCGTCTTTGAAGCTCATGGTGCATTTGCTCTAGTTCTGCTCTCAACTGGCGATTTTTTCCTTGTAGGATGTCGCAATCACTATTTTGATGACGACGGTGATAATGAAGATTCCTACGGACATTACGATGAATGAACTGTTGTGCGGTCACAATTCTGCTATAATTACCGGCTTCAAACCGTCGATCTTGATCGTGGTTCATGACGTGAAGTTTAAGAACCTACGAAGTTTGTAAATTTACAAATAAATTTCTGGTTTGATATCTAGTTTTTATAATGTTGTGAGCTTGCATGCCCTAGATTATCAACTGACACGCGATCATGAAAAAACTCATGAAAAGGAAACATAGAATCAAGAATTCATGAAGTCAAATGTTTTATTTTCTTGTGTAAAGTGGTTAAACTTGGATGTTCAAGCTCATCGTAAATTCATACATTTTAATGACAGGATCAAGGATCAAGAAATAGTCAAGATCCATGGATTTGTCACAAAAACTGTAGAAATGAAGAAACAAAAATATCTACAATGAAGATATAGCAAACAGTAATGTTCTTGATCACCGAGAATGAAAGCATAAAATTTAGACAAAAGTTATAGATGGATTGGTATGAAATAAAATGGGTTAGCAAATCAAACAGACAGTGCCAATGATGAACTGCCTGTCTTCTTCTGAACCTCGCTCTTCTAGTCAACTCTGCAACTTCCTTGCAGAAGGGCTCTAGTGGTGGTCACTGTAGAACCTCTCCAACCTAGTAATCGCCCCATCAATGATTGCCGATGGATAGGCTAGGAAGGAAGGTGCTTCTCTTCTGGAGCTTCCCTAGCATGGTAATTTATGTAGATATTTTGCAAATATTCTATTTTTTATAGTTGAGTTATAACATATTGTGATATTGAAACTGACTATCACAGACAAGAAAACTGGGGGAGTTTTTTTTATTTTACTTCAATTTTGATTAATTATGTTGTACTAGATCTAACAAATGCATGGCACTGATGGGAGAGTTTTTCTTCCTTGAGAATCATGGGTTGTTTGTTATTTATGTTGGCATCAATGGAAAGGAGAAAGGGGCAGGGGTTACTTTTCACTTGTTTCTTTTCCAAGCTGAATGTTTCATAGGCATCCACAGGAGCCAGTTGTATGTATGAAGTTTTCACTCGCTTTTTGAAGATTCTTTGTTCCTGTGTGTGTCTAAATATCTAGTTTAGATTTTTTCTGCCACAATACAGGATCTACTTCATATAAGATCTTGAATTCAATAAGTAGATATGGCGAGTTTCATTTGCTGCCTATTCAATTTTCTTGTTATAACTTCATGAAAAGGGTAAAAGAAACTGAGACATTAATATTTAATAGTGAGAAATCCATTTTAGTCATGTACTGAAGAATTCTACCATAAATTACTAGAGGAAATGATGAGTCCTCAAAATTCATCTACACAAGGCTTTTGGGCCTTGGAGATTTGCAAGGGTCATTTTTTTGGGAATCAATATTTATAGAGCATATTGTCCTAAGAATAAGGATATATATAATAGAAAACTTAATTGATTGCCTTCTGCTAAGGTCCAACCAATTCACCAACCAAGAATATCATTGATAGCCATAAGGATATATTAACAAACCAGCCAGATCTAACAAATGCAATTTGAACTTGTTAAATTATATCACCAACCAATATAATTTGTTTATCACAACTTGGTTCCAAAACAAAATACAACGTCACCTTCTTTTGCAATTCTTCTGCAATAGCAGGCAACTATATGTAGTCTTATTGTTCTCTAATTTCGTCTCCTTCACTTAATTTTCTTATAATATAACTGCAGATACTAATTTATCTAATTCACATTTCTTTTGTTGATCGCTTTCAAATTATTTTTACCTAATTACATTTACTTTGAGGCATTATCTCATGTTAATGTCAAGAACCTATGGCCAGTAGTTACGACCATGAACGCAAAATTTAGTAATAGAAATCAAGGATAAAATTATGCATTAAAATATAAATATTTCATTTTGTAAATAATTTACTCCAATATCATTTTTTGCCATAAGAGTTTATACATATATAAAAAATCAAAATTTAGAACAACATATATATATATATATAAAAGAATAATAAAGTAGTTTTTGGTTAAATGTACGATTAAATTCAGAATAAATTTGTGATCAATAAATAGACAGTAATTAAATTATTCGAGTTTTTAACTTTGAAATTAGAACACTCATTCATAAAATATGGGTTTTGTTATCAATTTTTTTGAAAAAAAAAATGACACATATGATATCTCATGAATAATAAATGTATAAATAACATGTTAGAATTTATAAAATTTAGTGAAAAAAATAATATTCAATTGTTGTTTATTAACTCTTATTATAGATGGGGAGAATTTTTCAATCTTAAACATTGATAATACAATAACTTTAATAATATGGAAAATTTCCTACTTCTTTATCATTAAAATGGGAAATATAGGTATTATTTCAAGAGTCGGGTTACATGAGTATAACAGAATTATACGTTTGTTTAACTGATTAGCTTGTATAATATTTCAAAGGTAAAATAAACTCATGCACTTGATGACTTGTTAGTGGTGACATCCTATGGTGAGTGGGTGTAATCATGAACGCATATTTCCTTTTACAAAATAATACGTGCAGTAATTTGTGTGAGTGTGTGTATGTATACGTGGATATATAACATTTAAACCCCGAAATATTAACATACACAACAAATTGCATCTAATACTTCGCACATAAAACACATACCATCATACAAAGATAGCTATAGCATGATAATTCATACTTATCCAACCTACCAAATACCACATGTGATATGTTAGATGTCACGAAATGATAAGTTGGAACCAAGTCATAGATTTTTAGGATCAAATGAGAGAGGAAAGTCGTATTTCTTACAAATAATAGTGCAATACTTATGTACGGATAGCATACTTACCATAATTACATTACACTAAATGAAACTTAGTAATGAATCATATACTAATTTTTTTTTTGTAAATTATATTATTTAAATTTATTTTGTGTGATTGATAAATATAAGACCAGAGCCGAACTTAAACAAGTAAGGCCTACCTCAACAACTTGGCAAAGAGTATTGGGCAAGTTAAAATAACCCTCGAAGCTCCTATAAATGGCAAAATATAGGTTTCAATTTAACCAATTGAATACTTTCTAACTTTAACACAGGATGGTCTTTAGTAGTAACCACCATTCTAGTCTTTGTGCAGATGACTTCTGGCCACTGCACTCAGCTATTAGATATTGCAGCATTCATAAATTAACGTAATCTACAAACACACATAATATAGAGCAAGATCACGAGTGGTGCTCACTGTCGAGATCGAGAGTTGAGGGCAATAGCCATACCTTCAAAGATCAACATAAAATCCATCACCATCATCATAAGTGAAGGCATCATCATCGTCACCATCATGATCATAACACTGAAAGGCTGTATGGTGAAAATCACCAACTATGCATTGAGCTTGAACAAATGCGAGAAGAGCTGCATCGATAACTTGACCAACATCACTATAATGATTAGCAGGGGCATAACTTTGAAGAAAAACATTATCATTACTACCAATATGATAAAGAGAGTCATCACTATGATCGAGATCATTATTCTAATGGTTTTGATAGGGAACATACCGTTAGTTCTCATTTTAATGAGGGATAAAGTAAAGAGGGGAACTAATCCAATGAGTTTAATAATTTTGATTACCAAGAGATGATAATAAGGAGAATCTGCACCCATTCTAGATATTATAAGGATGCTAGTGCCCCATAACTTCAAGACCTCGACTAACTTGGATTAGTATGATAGAATGACTGATCCTCAAGAGCATGTGAAAGCTTTTCATGTGGCAATGTTGTTGTCAAGAGCACTAGATGCCCTAATGTGGCAATAATTTTCCATAACATTAAAGAAGCCAGTTCTTTGCTGGTTCATGATTCTGAACCCAAATATGATTGGAAAATTTCGAGACTTGACCGACTAGTTCTTAGCCCACTTTGTGACTTCTAGAGTGCATAAGAAGACTAGTGCATCATTGATTACTATCAAGCAAGGCAAGAATGAGTAATTGAAGGAGTGCCTTGGCTGTTTCAACTAGGCAACCCTTCAGATCAAGGATCTATAGGAGGCAATGACAATGCATTCGATCTTGATAGGATTGTAATCGAGGGATTTGTCCAAGTTGCTGGCAAAGAAATCAATCTATAACCTCGTTGAAATATTGGCCCAATTGACCAATTCATAAATCCTGAAAAGATTAAACATGCAAAGAGGCAATCTAAATGTGTAGGGGATGATCAAAGCTAAAATAACAAAAACGATTAGAATTACCAAAAGGATCACTTTTTCCTAAAACATTAGTTAATGGACTACACGTTGGTAAATGTATTATTAAAAACAATAATGAATGTTGTCAAGGTAGTGGAGCTAATGAAGTTGGCACAACATAGGAGCCAGAAGTCACCACCAACAAAAGTGAACAAATATTGTCTTTTCTTTAGACATTGGTTCTATGACACGAATAATTATGTGAATTTGAAGAACAAGATCGAGGCTTTGATAAGAAAAGGACATTTGCAACAATATAAAAGGCATGACCAAGATGATAAGTGACGATTGTACAAATTGTGGAATGATTGTCAAGTAAAGGAATAATCCCGGTTTAACAAAAAACAAATCAAAGGAATCTGAGTGTAATCTACCTACAGTTATAGGTATGGTTGAGACCATCGCAGGATGAGAAACTTCAAAGAATGCAAGGAAAAGACACTTATGCTCAATGATGGCAATTGGTGAGAAGAAGTCTAAGTAGTGACTGGATCCTGTGATATCCTTTTTTGAAGAAGATTATATCCCTAACTTTGATTGAGAGCACGATGATCCAATGGTGATAACAACAACCATCCATAATTATGAAGTTAAAAGGATATTGGTTACTAGGGTAGTTTTATGGATATTTTATACGATGATACTACAAAGGCAATACACATTTGAATGAGTAAATTCACACCCTATGAAGGAAATCTAATTGGCTTTTTAGGAAAGCAAGTCGCGGTCTTAGGGTCGATCAAGTTAAGGATGTCTCTAGGAATGTAGTCTCAAGTGTAGAATTTGGATGTTGAGTTTCTGGTGTTAAATGCATAGAACACCACATATAGTGCAATCTTGGGGAGGACATTGCTAAATCAAGTTTGAGCTATTGTTTCAACCTCACACTTGTTGATGAAATTCCCCTACTAGCAATAAAATTGGCCAAGTCTGAGCTAATCAGTGTACTGCACAAAGATATTACATGAATAACTTAAAGGAAAGGCAGGTGCTGAAAGCTAAAGATAGGGTACAATTGGAAGTATGATTAATCAATGAAAAAGGTGCCAATCACCAAATCAAAAAAGGAGGAAGTGAAAAGTTAGCACGATCAAATGTGGAGAATTTTTTAATTACAAGTGGATTGACATTATAGATATTTTGATGATTTTGTTTATCTTTTTGCCTTTTGACTTTTAAATCTCAATGAATATTAGTAGCAAAAATATATGTGTTTTTACATTATTTATGAATAAACAACCAACAACAAATAAAGAGGCCTGATTAGACCAATAAGCAAAGCATTCAAGCATAAGTGACTCAAAATAATAGCGCAGGTTGCCAAATGAGCATAATTTACTCTCAAAGCATTTGAGCACAGGTTGCTCAAAATAATGGTGTAGGTCACCAAAGAAGCATAATTTGCTTTCAAAGCATTCAAGCACAAGCTGCTTAAAATAACAACACAGATCACCAAATGAGCATAATTTTCTCTTAAAGATTCGAGCACAAGTCGCTCAAAATAATAGCCCTGGTCACCAAGCAAGCATAATTTGCTCTCATAATGATCAAGCTCAAGACTACTTGGAATAATGATGCACAAAACTCGATCGTTTAAATGTCAACTGAGCAACTCAAGCCAACATGTGATCAAAATTGAATGATGAATGAGCCCAAACTTGAAAAATCATCAAAGAATTATTCAAAGTGAAAATGAAAAATTGCTTAAGCAATCTCTACAAAGGGGACTTAGTGGTCTCAAGGAAAAGTAAAAAAAGTATTTGAAAATACGAACAATTAGTTATGAACAACCAAAAAGGAAACTATAAATGGTATACTTCAGGCTGCCACTATGTGAATGATCTTAGTCAAGGGTTAGTTGAAGGACGACCAGAAACTATTTGCTTGAAAACCATTTGATGTAGTGAATCAATAGGTTGGTTGGAAACCTTGGAGCGTTACATTAGATGATCAAGAACGAAAAGGCAAAAACAAGTTTTGACTCTTCAAAGGCAGAAAAAGGTAAAAGTTCAATTCTATTGATGTTGACAGTGAAATCTGGTTCTAGGAATCCAAGATTTCAGTCAATAGAGTCGGTTCTTAAGACCCCCAAACTGCCAGTCGGAGAGTGCAAATATGATCGAGAAAAATGAAAGAAGAGAGGAAAGAGAAGGAGACACTAAACACAGAGATTTATCGTGGTTCAGTTAAAGCCTATTCAGGCCCCTACATCCACGTCGAGATTGTATTATCAGCTGAGGTATAGTGATTCAAAGAGGTTTCTACAAGATTTCAATTACACTCTTACAAGGCTCTCTATCTATGCTAGCGGAGTGTCTGCACATATCATCTTACCTTCCCTATGTAGTAGTTTCCTATGACTATTTATAGACATAAGAAAAGTTATAAATGTAATTTTACAGATAGTAGTATGATTACATTCACCGCTCTGGGCATTTAATGCTTAACATCGGATAATAAATGCTAGGTGAATCATTATCAAATATCCGGGGGGTTGATGTGTCAATTCTGAATGATGATGTATCAGTTAAGGGACAAATATCTCTAGTGACTGACTGGACCTTTTATACATATCCTCGGCTCGTTACCTTAACGAGCTGAGGTCATGTTGCTGGCCCTTCCTGAGCTCGTAGGTTTCTCGGAGTATATTCTTGGTGCTTACACTTCAGCATGCCAGGGTCTTGGTCCTTGCCTTGCTCATATTTGATGATCCACAGCTCTTACTGGACGATCTCAGTCTAAACTCTTTGTGTTTTGGGGCCTTTGTATTTGATTCAGCCTGTGGCAAGTTCTATTTTGCCTTGGCTCGGGAAACACCCACAACATAAGCCCCCAACTCTCAGTTCACTCTGTGGACTGGGAGTTGAAACTTTGCTATCGAAAGCTAACAACCTCATTCCGTCATTTTATTATTTTCCATCTTTGTGGGTTGTAGCTTGGTGATCATTAAATGAAAGAGGTGCCCGTTGAGTCAATTGACTTCGGGGATAGATACTAGTAGATCATAAACTTCAAATGGTAGATTGTGATTTGGAGGACATGTGCTACGTTCGATAGTCAATCAATATTAGCTCTTTTTAGCTGACAATGAGCTCAAACACTAGAGTGCCTTGATTGCTATTTAAGCATCAGGGTACCCGAGTAGGTTGAACAAGTGCGCCTTTATAAGGTCGTATGAGGGCTACGAGCAACAGACCGCATAAGAGCTACCGGTAATAGGCCGTATGAGAGCTATGGACAATAGGCCGCATGAGAGCTATGTTTTATGATTTTGCCATCCGAACGAGCTGGCGATCCTGTGCCAGGCTGGAAATGAAGAGTTGAAATGATGCTGGCAATCTTGTCCCAGAGTAAGGGTGATTTCTTGCCCATTCTATATTGGGTAAAACCATTCTTTCAATATTAGAAGCCTTTGTGCGAGATTATCAAGGGTGCTCGTGTTTGGATTTCCTCAAAAATTCATCTCTTGATCCTAACCGGACGAACCTCAATCGTTAGGATATTAATTTCCTTGAACCCGACCAAGCGGACCTCGATTGTTAGGTAAGGTCTTTGAGTTACTCCTCAACCTGATCAGGTAAACCTTGATCGTCAGGTGAGGTTTTCAAACCTAGTTAAGCAAACCACGTCGTCAGGGCCTGATCAGGCAGATCTCATCATCGGGACTTTAGTTTCCTCGAACCTGATCGGGCAAACCTCGATCATCAAGTGAGGTCTTCAAATTGCTCCTCAACCTGACTGAGAGAACCTCGATCGTCAGGTGAGGTCTTCGAATTGCTCCTTAACCTGACCGGGTGAACCTCGATCTTCAGTGAGGTCTTCAATCCTGACTAAGCGAAACTCGCCGCCAAGGCCTGATTGAGCAGACCTCGTCGTTAGGATTTTAGTTTCTCGAACCTGACTAGGTGGACCTCAATTTTCATGTGGGGTCCTCAACCTAATCGGGTGGACCTCGATCATCAAGCGAGGTCAAGGATTATGCTGCCCTTTGGGGATTGTGCTACCCTATAATCCTAGCCTGGTGGATCTTGTTGCCAGGGCCTGACTGGTTGAACCTCATCATTAGGACTTTAGTTTCCTCGAACCCGACTGGGCGGACCTAGATTGTCGTGTAAGGTCTTCAAATTACTCCTCTACCTGATCGGGCAAACCTCGATCATTAAGTGAGATCTTCGAACCTGGCCAAGTGGACCTCGTGTCCAGGGCCTGATCAAGCAAACCTCGTCATCAAGACTTTAGTTTCCTCGAACCCATCCGGGCGAACCTTAATCGCCGAGTGAGGTTAGCATATTGGTGTTGTCTTGGTAAGAGCTCGACGCTTGAGACACTTTTCGAGTGTGAAGTGATCTGGGAGTTGTGTTCATGACTTGGGATATTACGAGTGGATTGACATGTCCTTCGTGGGTCATGTTCGTGACTTTCAGGACTTTATTATCATTAACTTGTCATGATTACACTGGCCCTTGTTGGGTCCACGCGTTATATTGGTTTCCCCCTTCGCCTTCTGCCACACCGTTGGATTGTGAGGAACTGGAGGGTTTCCAGATCTATTAGTGACGATGTCTGTTAAGGAGCTATTCCTTTTCCTCTTTACTTGGTCATTTAAAACTTAAGATTTTATCGATTCATCTCTTTGGCGTACTTTAAGCCATCTTTCACAACCATTCTATGTTGTCAGCTACTATTCACTGCTTCGAGTTTTGTAAGGCTCTGTTGCATGTGCTTTGCTCCAATTGACCACAGTAAGTCTTTCTACATCTACGATTCCTAATTTATTATTTTATGATTAATATGAGAC
Source organism: Saraca asoca (assembly GCA_026873985.1). Classification (NCBI taxonomy): domain Eukaryota; kingdom Viridiplantae; phylum Streptophyta; class Magnoliopsida; order Fabales; family Fabaceae; genus Saraca; species Saraca asoca. The sequence continues at coordinate 2,648 of JANHAO010007908.1, read as the reverse complement.
CCGTATTTTATCGATTAGTGCTTAGCAATTGTTGCTTGTTTGTGTGCTTTCTTTCCTTCCTTCCTGGTCTAATACTTTTAGTCGATTTAGTGATGGATTGTAAAATTTTTGATCCGTTGTTTCATATTTTGTGTCTATTTTCTCAATGCTATCACTTGATGATTTAGCTCTTCGTTCCCCCCTTTTTTGAATTCTTAGGCATGGTGACCCGAGGTTTATTTGGCCTATCATGTAGGAAATCGTTTGTCTCTGAGGAAGGTCTGCCTTTAGTGACCTGATTATTCTTTTTTCCCTTGTGTAGATGAGCACAAGTCATGAGTGCCATCGTCACCAAATTAAGGCTCAAAATGATGAATCTAGCTCCACATCCTGAGACGTGGAGCAGGGGTGTTGTTCTGATGAGGCACCTTTGGGGAGTAGTGAGGTTGCTAGGGACTTCACTACTCACTTTGATCCCATCGAAGATCGCGATACCGCTGCAGATCAGCGACCCTTTGGTCATTGATAACATAATATTTCATGCATCTATTTGTCCTCATACTTAGCATTTTAAGGTCTTAAATTGCTTAGTTCCGGCTGTGTTAAGATGTTTTTATAGTGTGGAGTCAATTGGCATCAAATTGCAAAAATTCTACATAATTGGCCATTTTGAGTAGTTTCTGTAATCTAGAAATATCTTGAGCTACACTTATCCAATTGATGTGATTCTTGTCTTTTAGGAAAGCTAAGACATTTCCCTACAAATTTCCTGAAGACTTAAAAAGCTGAATCATGCAATTGGTTATCCAAAATTGGAGTTGAAGTCAAAATCAGAATACTATCCCAGCCTTGTCCCGAGCAGCCGACCTCTATGCATTCAATTGATCATATCTGGAGATATACAAGTCCAATTGAGATGAAACAAAACCCAAATGTAATCTAACACATAAATTAACATTTCCTATGAAGACTTACTAAGCTAAAAATGTCATTTTGGGTGTGAAAAATGTGCTATAACCCAGAGGCAGAGATGCTACGAAAATAGGCCTTGCAGAATTGAAGTTTTAAGGCCCCAATTGACATGAGCTTGAGCCCAATGCAACCGCCTTTGCTCTAGCCCGCACTCAGTCAGCTGGAAGGCTAAAAATTAGAAGAAAAAGAAGAGAAAGTAGCTTGCACATTGGACAACATGCAAGAGCAGAAATGGCAGTAAGAAACCAGTCAGCATTAATTTCCTACCTGCTCCCACTAGCCAGCAGATTGTTTCTCTTTCTTGGGCAATATTTGTAAAAGAAGAAAAGGGAAGAACACGACATTGTAACATAGAGTAGTGTAGCAGTAGTTTACGACATTTTTCTTCATTTTTCTTGGTGTTTCTTCTGCCTCCATGGAAGGCTGAAGCTGTAACCAGTGCAAGGGGCTACAACACTTGAAGATTAATGTTGAGGTTTTATTCTTTCATCTTGCATTCAATTGTCGGCCATTTCTTTTCTATTTCCTCTCTATTTTTATTGAGTTTTCTGAATTGATTGGCTTCAATTAGTTTGGTTGACTATATGGTTGTTGCTTAATGATTAACTTAAGAAGAGGATAGGAAAACTAGCCAATACATTGAGCTTTTGATGTGTTGTTTGCTTGGCTAAATCTTGACTACTTAGGATAGGTTCATTAATTATTTCAAGGCTTCTTGTTATGATTTTCATCAATTGAATGAACCTTAAATGATCAAGGATGCATTAATCTCAAGCTAGTTGATTCCTTTGGCTGGTTGCTCATTATTTGTAGTTTTTGTTTCTGTTTTGTTAGTGTAGTTGTGGGTTAGTTTCTGCCAAACCCCCCTTATTTTCTATCTCCTAATTTGATTAATATCATCCACAAATGATCTTTGGGTTCGACCTGGTGTTGGTCTATGCTACAAGTACAGTGGTACAATCCGATTTTATAAATTTCTAATTTGATCGGTCGTGACAACCGAACATCAGTCATTAAGCCTTTGAGTTGCATGTTTCATCCGTCTGCCATCGTGATCTCAAATCCATCATTCGGACATATCATTTTCATAAAAGGTGCCACGTCATGGTGCCTTGCTTTGATGACTATGCATCTTATCTGCCATGGGGGTTTGTTGCTATTAGTCTTCCACACCTTGTCACGGGGTTTAGGTTCCCTATGCATCCATTTGTGGTGAATTTTTGAAATAGAGTGAGACTTAGCCCTTTTCAGCTTACCCCAAACTCTTATACTCAGTTGGCTTCCTTGGCACTGATTTTCTTGAGAAAAGGTTTTACCCTACCATCAACTGAGGTCTTGTGCTACCTGTATCATCTGAGGTGTGCGAGTTCAACAGACAGGCTATATTATCTTTTGGCTTGATTGACGAGACACAAGAAGATTCTCCTATATGGGAAGGCTAGGGGAAAATCTAACGTGGGTTACTATAAGACCCATTGGTTTTACATCTCGTGCCCTTCTCTGCACAATCTCCAGAATTTCAATTTCGTTCACACTCCTAGTGAGCGGTGATGTGTTATTTTTCGCAAGTGCACAGCGTAGTTGTAGTAAAAATCAGCGAATACAGGTCGAATCTCACAGGGATCTTGTTATCAATTACCAGATGTTTGCAATGTAAGATGCCTAAATCAAATAAGAATAGCAAATATAATAAAGAG
>JANHAO010007907.1:0-19803 GCA_026873985.1 Saraca asoca | reverse complement strand
GGATAGTCATAACCATTTTCAAGAATTCTTAACATATCAAAATCTAAAGATTCAACAAAAATCTTAAGTTTGAATTTCCAGAAATAAAAATTTTTCAGAATCAAAAAGAGATGGATTGCTCAAGAATGAACACTCAGATAAAATAGATAAATTTGATTCCTTTCTGCAAGCAAACAAAGATGTATCAAGAGCCAAAGCTCTGATACCAACTATCAGGTCCCCAAAAAGAAATAAAATTGGTGGGTAAAAACTTAAAGATTAAATGCGTGGAATTGAATTAAATGTGGATTTTTCCTTTACTTCGTTGGAGACTTGTATACAACTTTGTTTGTTTAAATTAGTTCTGTATATTAACAGCAGAATTGATAATTGATAATGTAAATAGGTAGATATTAAAAGTAGAAGAAAATAGCATAATTATAAAGATAAAGAAAAATTGAAACACAACTTTTTAAAGTGGTTCAACATGAATTAAAACCGCAATTCAAGTCTACTCCACTTGATCTTTCATCAACCGAAAGACCTTTCCAATTGATCACAAAAACATCAGGGTTACTAGGCTCCTGAATAGCCAGTTTTTTCAATAAAACCACAAGAAATTAATAGGCTTCTTGATAACCTAGAAGAATTGAACACAGGCTCTTCTCAACCTAAAAGAAAAACACAAGATTTGATAGGTTCTTGCTAACCTATGCAAGATTTCTAAATCCCTAGAAATCTCAAAATAGAAACAAAGATAAAAGGTGTAAAAAATACAATGCCAGGTGTTTAAGATATAAATCTTAAACAAACTAAGATAAGCTCATATAGGAGATGATCCAGATAACTTGATCAAAAATATGAAGAGTTTCTTTAGAATAGAAAAATGAAGAAGAGAGAATTCTACAGCTATTTTCTCAAATTCTTTTTGTTAGAAAATCATTTTTGAGCTTTGAAAGAATCAATGAATCAAATCGTATCAATTGTTATTGATTTTTTGAGAAAAGTCATTTATATAGACAGAACAATTGAGTGGTAGTTAGTTAGTTATAACTGTCATAACCGTCTGTAATAAAAAAATGGTTTATTCATCGATACATCGATGTGACTTCGATTACAGTCTGATTATTTCACTAATGCATCAGTGTGTAATCGATGTATAGTGTATTATGTATCATTGTTACATCGATGTATCCATTGAAGGGATAAAAAATCAAAAATTTCGGTAAGTCAATTTGAACTACATAAATCAGTATGATTTTGATTTGAGTTTTCAAAAGGTTCATCATAAATTGATGTGACTTTGATTTTAGTTTTCAAAAAGTTCTTATATACATTGAAGTTGCATCGATGTATGGTGCAGAAAACTATTTAAAAAATTTGATTTTGTTCAAATCATTTTTCTCTTCTTCTTACTTTTCTGATTTAAAAAGTTATGGATCAACTACTATATAAGTTTATTTACAATATAATCCTAAGTAAAATAAAATAACAAAAAATCACAAATAATCTTCTTGCATCAAAGTCATGTATATTTGATACAACCTAAAATTAAATAGAAATCAATAACAAATAATAACAATATATAAAAATAATAACAAATATATTTTTACATCATGACTAAAATTTATTTTTCAACATTAAAACTAATGTGTAGCTTAGAGTGTCCTACTCAAATAATCTTTAAGACAAACAATCTTTACTCTAAGGCTAATAGAGAACACCTAGTAAGTGATCTAATAAAGCCCTAAACCATGTTATATTTAACGTTTTAATCTTGTAATAATTCTGAGATCTTATGGACCTTTTATTATTAAGATTATAGTTGTTTAATAAAAGAGGTTGATGAGTCAAAAATTTAGACACAACTCTCATTCTTTAAGATTAGGTATGAACCAAAACCCTAATGTCTATAAGTTACTTTACAACCAAATTAGTAAGAATAATTTAAAAAATAAACACTCAATATTAGTGGTTAATTTTTGTTTATGAGTAAATCATAAGTTCTATGTGAAGAGCTTTGGAGAAGAAGTTTTAAGCCACTGCTAACTTGGGTTAATGAAGAAAAAAAAAGAGTTATCTTGAAATTTTGAATGGTAAGTGGATTCAATGCTTTATCTTCTGATACAACTTGTTAATTATTATATATTTTATAAATTTGATTTCATGTTTACATATTAGTGACATGTTTCATTTAGAAAGTATTTAAGTGTTTAACTAAATGATGCTATATAAATTTTTATGAAAGGAGAAAGAAATGTGAGGGCTTGAGTCCTCTACAAGCCTATTGATAATAAGATTAGTCGTAACCAAGAAACTGTTTATATACTTGTGTTCTTAAACTCATGTTTTACCTACTTATGTGCATATGAATTTGAACACAAAAAGGGACTATAGCTTCTAAGTGCTCTGGACCCATTTGTTTAATGATGAGGCTATACAAACATGTGTATATTGGTGTCAATTTGTGGTCATGTTAATGGTAAAGAATGTTACTTTGAACAGGAAATATTTATATTATTATTTTATTTCTACTCATTTCTTAAATATAGTGTATAAGTTTATTCATAAATTTATGGTATGTATTAAAAATGGATCCTTGGGAGTTTTTCTTTGAAAACTCCAAGTGCAATTGGAAACATTTGTCATGTTCATTACGAAAGGTATATAGAAGCATATTTGAGTGAAGTGATAAGGGATAATTTGGATGGATTATTATGACATTTATTATGTGATATTTGGTACTAAGGTTTTAGATTTGACCTCAACTTCAAAATGGGATTTGATCATAACTATATTTGTTTAACTGAATCATGGATTCAACATGATTCCTATATTCGATATCTGCTTGGTTGGCTAGGAGAAAAATCTCATTGGATCCAATGTGATTTTTTCATGAAAACTACTTGAATTAGTATCCCATTAAAAATATGAGTTGTACTTTAGTACTTTCATTTTATTATTTAAGCTTGTTATTTTGTGCGAGTTAAACTTGAATTTATGATATAGAAATATTTTGCTAAATTGTGTTTTGTAATTTTATTATTGGAAAGCAACAAGGTCCTTCCCTCTTAATAAATTATTATTTTTTTCATTGCAAGCTCTAGTAATTTATTCACTCATTGAGTTCTTTTAACCCATCCCTCTTTTCTCCTATGTTTTTTAGAGTCTAAGACTACCCTTATAGTTCTTCATCAGCTTATTGGGTTTGAGCTTGCTCCATGATTGGTTAGGCTAGCTATTAGAGATTGGTATATGATTTTGGAGATATTTTTGGCAGTTGAATTTGGAACTCGTCTGCGTCTATATAGTTGTATTCATGTGTTGATGGTTGACTTGTATATGTTGTGAGATATAGTTTTGGATTAGGTTTGTGAGTCACAGGTGTCTTGCTTGGGCATGTAGTCCCATTGTTGTATTGGCCTATAGCCTAAGATCAGAAAAATAAAGGAAACTCTGTTAGATTTTTAGTAGAATTATAAACAAGTATTTTAGTATAAAAAATGTGTTAAGGTCATTCATAAATCATTCAATCATTCATTGTATAAATTTAGAGTTGCCAATCCACTTTCCACATAGGAAAGCATATCTTAGAGTCCAAGTGTGTAGTTCAAGTTTATGGGAAATCACCCTTAAGTGACTTTCTATGATGATCATGTGTCTGGAAATTGACACATGACATTATAATTCTTTCAATTTTGTGTTATAATTTTTCAAACACATCTAGGTTTTCTAGGATGAGCTTTACGTAGCATAAAAAGAGTGATTGAGCTCTTTATTTTCTCTTTTTGAGTGAGTGGTTAAGCTTCTCAAAACGTATTTTGATTGTGTTTGAGCAAGTATAAAGGCTTCTCTTTGTGCTTATTTAAACCTAGAGAGAAAGATTTTATTTAGTGGTTTCAAGCTTTGTTGCACACTAGGAAGTGGATATATGCCTTGGAAGCGATTTTTCAAGAGGGAACCATTATAAATCTATGTTTAAATCTCTTAATTTCTACTCCCTTTATATTTCAACAATTAATATTGTGATATTTATTTTTGCTTTCATAAATAATTGAGATTGTAAGATACTCTATTCTTTATTTTTGAAATTTGTTGAGTATTTTATGCTTCATTATTTATTATATTGCTAGATGTTAGTATGCTTGAAGAAGTGATTTCCTTTTATGAATGTGCTCATTGAAGCCTTGTCTATATATAGTTAAATGAATTACTTTATACAAGTGCTTTGATTTGTTATTTCTTGTGTGTAAATGTCTTCATCAAACTATCCTCGGTGTGTTTGAATTTAAACAATCCTATGGCTTTCCAAAATCAATAGATTTTCAAAGAGAACACTAAGAATTATGAAAGTTTTCAAAACACTCAATTTACCCCTTCTTGGGTGTGGGTTACCTAGTCCTACAATTGGTATAAGAGATATGGGCTCTTATTTAAAGGATTTATTCATCTTAAGAGGTTCCATGACAACCATTGAAAGCACTTTTTTGAAAGAAAATTTTGATATTTCAAAATCTCTAACGTTTGAATATGTTGATCTTTTTAAATCCCCATTCTTTGATAGTTCTTACTTTAAGGTTTGAAAAGGAAAAATGGAGTGCTTTTTACAAGCTCTTGATTTATATTCTTGGGATATCATTGAGGATGGTTTTATCTTTAAACCAATGAGTGAATGAGATGGTGATTATAGAATGAATTTTTCCTTGAACATTAAAGTTATGGAAGTTTTGCATAGTAGTTTAAATGATGATGCATGTGACAAGGTTTCTAAATGCTCTAGTGTCAAAGAAATTTGCAACACTCCCAATACTTTCTATCTTGATAACATTATTTATTGATAAGAGTATCTGTTGAAGGAGTTCTTCAAAAGGATTTGCAAGAATGTGAAATGTGTTCCATGCCTCATAATGAAGAATTCCAAAAGAGAGAGAGAGAGAGAGAGAGAGAGAGAGAGAGAGAGAGGGAGGGAGAAAGAGAAGAATGGTTCTAAAGAAGAGTTAATCAAGCTTTAAATGGAAGAATCAAGCTCTATGATTCAAAAGGACTTGGATTTAGATGATTTTAATCCTAATACTAGTCTTTGTTATGACATCTTGCATACTCTCAATGAACAACATAATGATTGAACCTCTATGGTATTTAATTGTTCAACATCTTGTGATTTTCAAATTGAAAATGATTTATCCCAAGAGGATACTAAACATTTAACTTGTACACTTACTAAGTCTTGAAGAAAAGATATAGATTTTACTCTTATAAAGTCTAGAAAACCACTTGGCAAGTTTGAATCAAAGTATAGCTTCTACAAAGTACCAAAGTTTTCTAAATGTGTTTTCAAGAAAAAATCAACTTTTTGTAAGAATTCAAATGTCTACAATTGTTGAGGTCAATAAGGTTATATTTCTCACTTATGCCCTATAAGAAGAAAATCTATTGTGAAAAAGAGGGAAATTTGGGTTTTTAAATTGTCTAAAGTTCGAATGCTAACATTGAAGGACCCAAATGGAAATAGGTATCAAAAAATTCTCCTAGTACTTTAATCATATAGAAAATTTCTTAGGAACATGGACAATTTGATCAATAAAAAAAATAAATCTTCAATAAGAGTTTCTCTTAAAGAAAACGGTAGAAAAAAAAGGATTAATATAACTAAAGCTTTTCAAACACACATTGGTGAAGTGCCAAAGCTCAAACCTTTAAAGAAGAAGTTTTAGGTAAAAAAGAGTCAACCTTTCATTGTAAAGGATAAGGTATCGAATTCTCAAAGCTTTTGTGTTACTCTATTTGATATTCATTGAAAAAAAAGGTGAAATTATTTCAAAGCATGAGTATTGCATGACGATTGTGTTTCATTTTGAAAACCATATATACATATGAGATATTACCTTATATACATCATTTACTTTGTCTTTATATACTCTTTGATCTTTGATGACATAACTTTATATAAGATTTTGCAATGCTTAGCATATGTTTCTTGGACCTCATTGTCTATTGTTCATATATGGAAGATATGCAAATACTTTCAAAATTGCTTTTCCAAGAATATAATTCTTTGTGCTTACTTTCTTGTTTTGATCAATCTTTCTCATTAACATATTATATTGACATTCATCTAACCTTCATGGACTCAAGTATTGGTTAGGTACCAAAGAAATTGAGTTGTTATGTAGAAAAGAAAGGTAATACTTCCTCAAACATAACATAAAATGAAAGACAAGTTCAACTCAAGGATAGTCCAAATTAACTCTCAAAAGAGTTAACTTCCATAAAGAGGAATGTTAATTCAATTATTTAGTATACTTTATCATCTCTCTATGCACAATATGCTTTATATCTTTCTTGAGTTTGGATAGTTAATGATTAAACATATCAGTACTTTGTTTGGCTTTTTTGCTAAAAAAAAGTAATTCCTACTATCAAGGCAAATATGTCACTAATACTTCTTGAATTTGTATATATAGCTATGTTTGAATTGTGAAGGATAATGGTTCCATTTTTTTCAATGATCATACTTTCATTAAAATAAGCTCATTTTTTTAATATTGGTATTATTGGTGAATATTTATTTTCTTGATGGTTTGATACATCTTTTGCTCTTATACTTTTGATTCTTCAAGATGTTTTATATAAGTTTTCATTTTTCATGTTTTCTAAAATCATAAGTTTTGTTTTTTAAGGTTTAAAAACTCTTGTTACTTTTAAAATAATTTTATAAACATATCTTTTATCTCTTATGTTTCAAAGTTGCATAGTTGATGATATAATACTTGCTACATACTTTCCATCAACCTTAAGTATGCTCCAAAAAGTGCATGAATGATACTTGAAGCTAACCCCATCCTTGAAGAATCTTTAGAATTTGTTTTATATATGCTAATCTCCAATCTTGAGTTTTGTGGTTAAAAGTTTGCTAGAGTCTTTGTGCTTTGTGATAGAACTTAAAGATCAATTTTAAGATTGTGAAAATTGAAATCAAGTTTTGATTTAAAGATTTTTTTTATAAGATCAATCAATAGCTTCCAAGCCTCTTCCAAAGACAAGAACATCAAGAAAATCTTATTCTCATTAAATTCAATGGTTTTTTACCTCTCAAGTGATGAGAATTGAAAAGGAAGATGACTACAATTGTCATGACCCAATATTCTTGGTCATGACCAACATGAATACCAACTGATTTGTTAATATTCACTAGCCTTTAAACTTGTTACTATTATTCAATTTTGCATATTCTTGTCTTAACACCTTTTAGAGACATATACTTTAATTCACTTGAATAATCGAACAATCATAAAGTGTATAAAAAGAAGAAGAGGAAAGGAGAACACATCATGATGAAACATATTTCATAATATATGTCATAATATATAGTGGCTTCGCCCAAAAGGCTTATACCCACTTTAAATTCTATTTCATATACATAAGTTCAAAATAAGTTTTCCAACATTCTTCAACCTTAAAAGTCACTTCTACATCAATCCAGCAATACAAAAGATTCATTGCCTTCCTCCATCCAATGTCCTATAAGAGTAAATCTATCACAAGAAATTACATTAACCTGTGACTTATCTTGATATAAAAAATCATAGGTTAAGCTAACTATGCCCATGGTTACTTCATGGCCTTGTATATTTACATGTTTTCAAAGGCTGGCAAAATACAAAGCTAGATGGAAAACATCTAGGGGTCAAACCAGCCAAGGGCCATCAAAAGTAGAACATTAAGAAGTGCAAGGGGAACGATCTCCATCTCATGTAAAACTTCACAACCTGCTAAATTTAGAATGATAATATAGTGAATGTTAATTTGATAGACCCCTAATGGACTTTGTCATGGTGGTGATATAGACATCGACTATAATCTCCATTGATTTGTTGTTCACGCTTACTTTTCTTTTCAAGGGATATCTAGCATTTTTTGAGAATCTAAAAAACAATCCATAGAATAGTGAATCTAAGGGTTTAGTGAGATAATTCGTACATACTTAGGAACTCTTTTGCTAACAACAACACATGAATATTTACATCATCAATACACCAAATACCATAAATAGGCCATTAAGTTTTAAATACTTACATTTGCATAATAACCAGTTACACTATCCACAACACACTATACTGAGACATGGATTCTCATGGCTTCTAGCCATCACTACTATCATCACATGATTACACCACATTAATTCCTATTTCAGGAGTGCTTGGATTAGAAATTAGATAAGATAACTAATAAATAAAATAACCTGCATTAGCCCAACCTTGTCCCTCCGGGCTCCTGCCTTATACCACTCTCTATATTGGAATATGCAGATCTGGGATCCAATTCATTGTTCCCTTCTCATCTCATCAACACATCTCATCATCCACAATTATATGTCATTTCTCATATAGCATGTATCATATATCATGTGTCATTCCACATCTCATGGAGGAATTTTTGAACTATAAACAATGCCATTATTCAAAATTATTATATCATACATTATATTCAATCTTAAATCTAACCATATGGATCATGATTTCCATTGCCTTTACAATCACATATTTTAATCACATTGCCTTGACAATTTTCAATATTGATATCATAGAATTATGTATATAGAATTACTACATTTATTGATTTCAATTTATATGTTACCCTTGTAGGACTTCTTAGCCTTTTTCTTATTTAATCAGATATAAGGAATGGGAGGTACTTTGGATGAAAGTAAACACAAGTTGAAGAATGTAAATTTCTAAAGGTGCGATTAGAATCATGATCATAATCATTAAAGAAATTTGAGTAAAATCATTATTTGAATTAGGAATTTCAATTGTGAAAGATTTGATTCTACTCAAGGAGTTTAAGTTGAAAAGATGAGTTTGTTCACCAAAATGTGCAACTATTTAGGAAGTTCAAATACAAACACAATTAGAATCATGATTGAAATCAAAAAATAAGGAAGAAAAGTTCAATTCAAATCACACAAATCTAGTTCAAAATTTGATTCAAATCATAAAAGCAAAACTACTAGGTTTCTATGAGCATGATCATGGGTTTAGTTCAAAAAGCTACAATTCAACCTGCATACATGCAAATAGAAATAGAGGAAACAACTTCCAATTTAACATTCTACTATAAGTTCTTAATATAATATGTTTTGAAAGCCTAAATATGTATGAAACTCAACTATTACCATATCAAACTAGTCATCACGCCAGCAGATCCATTCATTCCCAAGTTTTGCCACACAATCACAAAAATCCATTTTTATCATCTTGCACCAACATGCAATAGATTTCAAGTAAGAATTACATTATAATTCACGAGAATGGTAAGAATTACTTACCCTAGTAGCTGGAAACAGAAAATTGCAACTAATCTCATAAAATCTCCTATACTCTTCGAGAATAAAGATGAACAAAATAGCTTTTAAATTTCTTTCCAAGGATTTCTCTTATTAACTAATTGTATATAATTAGATTTGGTTCCTAAGCAACAAAATAAGCTATATCTAATAGATTCAAGCTCAAAAAAATCAAGTTAATTCATAGGTCGAATAGTGTTATGAATAGTGACTATGGATTTCAAAAATTCATAACTCAGGTTTCTCTTAATGAATTAACAAGATCTTGGCATTGATTTGAGGAGTAAGAAAAATGGAATCAACTATAAAAATAAGAGAAAATAACATGGAAGAATAAGTGCTTACCTGAAGAGAGAGAAAGTGAGAGTTGTAGAGAGATAAAGTGTGCAAGTTGGAGAAGAAGAAGTTGCATGAGATTGCAACTAGGAAGGCTAAAAGAAGAATGATAAGACGGCTAAGGAAAAGGGAAAAATGGGAAAAATGAGTTAACTTCCCAATAACTACAAGTTGATTATTTTTTTTTAGTAATTTTCCTATTTCCTCTATTTTGAGCTGAAATTTAACATACTTATTAGTCATCAATAACCATAAAATTTTAATACAAATTATTCAAATTAAATACCTTCGTAATTACTTTAATTTTGTACTTATCCAATATTCGTAACCCAAGTTTTAATATTTGTAAAGTTTCCTAAAACTTAAATCTCAAAAATATAAATTTTGTTCTTTGAACATTCATGACAGGAATTTGATCTCTGAAGTATTTCTAAAATTTCTTATAGTCTATTTCTATTATGTTTGGGCCTCTCATGGCTCTAGATTTATAGTTTCAAATTTAGCAAAAATTTTAGTTTCCTCCTTTTTGAATTTTAAAGCTATTTTATTACTAAAATTGATTTTAAAAAATTCAAGGTATTACAACAACCAATATGCACCATATATTGCTATAATCAATGAGTATCTTTATCCTTATTTCTTCATATAAATCATTAATATATATTGAATTGCATGATTCTTTTTGTCTAAATTATTCTTGGTTGGTTTAGATAAGATTATGAAAAATATGTCTGGTTGTGATGACAAAGTGTTTAATTGTTTTTACATGCTTCTTGTCATTTCACATAGCAATGCTTGATTATTTCGATCTCTTTTTATCCTTATTTCATATCTTTTCATAATGATTGCTTGAGCTATGCTTCCTGATTGCTTGGAACTTGTGTTAATAATGCTTTTTCATAAAAGAAACTTTCAAAGGAGGTATGTATATTTCAAATGATTGCTTTTTAATCTTTCTCAAAATTAGTTTAATAGCCAAAACTCATGGATTTTCAAAGTGTTTAAATGTTTTATTTGAAAATAATATTTCCTTTCATGTTTTTCCTAAACTTCTTTTCAATACTTTAGAACATAAAAGTTTAGATTTTTATAAAAGTAAAGTAGAATAGGCAAAACCAAGTGCCCTACATCTTGGTCTACTCCCACTTGCAACAACCCAACTTGTTACTGCCAACTTGTAGGCAAGTACCCTACAACTTGATATGCTCCCACCTCCAATAAGCTAACTTGCTACTGCCAACTTGCAAGCAAGAACTAGCCTCCTTGCTACTCAAATAACCTACCATAGCTCACCATCAACAAGCCTTTATATTACCTAAATAGCTCACCATCAATAAGCTAACTTGTTACTGCCAACTTGCAAGCAAGTACCAATCTCCTTATTGCCCAAATAGCCCACCAAAGCTGATCATCAACAAGCCCCATTTCTTTATATTTTAATATAATTTTTATTATAAGTAGGGCCCTAATTTTTGTTGTAAGGATTAGTTCTTTTTAGCTCAATATATTGGATTTTTAAGAGAATTTTCTTCTCTACTCATAGTCTTGTACCTTAGGTCTAGCCAACCTAAATGGTGCTTAGGCTAGAAAACCACCATAGTGGAGGTTTGATCCTTGCCAAAATTGGTGTTTTTCTTTTTATCAATCCTACTCCTAAGCTATTTGGCGTTAGAGCACTCCCCACCTCTTTGCCACTTTAAAAACTGCAAAAACTTCAAAACTTTACAACTACAATCACTAACTAGAAATGACCACATCATCTCACCTAACCAACTAAAAGCCACCATGTGCCATCCACTACCACATCACCACCTACTTCCACCAATTTGATTTTGAAAGAGAGGGAGAGAGAGAAATGCCTCCATGATGTCAAAATCGCCATGAATGTGACCTTCATGACATAGAAATTCAAGAACTTTGAACTCAAATTGAACAATTGCAAGCACAACTTTATAAAACTTAAAGAACTCATAGCACAGATGTGACTCTGATTCAAATACTAGTGTAGAAGACAATAACCCTTTCAAAAGATTACAAACCAACAATGATGTCCAATCCTCTTCATCTAATAGGCATAGACATCTTATGCCAGGCCATCCAATGATCTCAAAATTAGACTAGATATTCCCAAATTTCAAGGAAGTCTTCATCCAGATGATTTTATTAACTAGTCACATGCCATTGAACATATTTTTAACCTCAAAGATATTCATGTGTTAAAATTATTGCCATCAAATTGAAAAGATATGTTTCAATCTGGTGGGATAATGTTAAATGCCAATAAGAATAATGTGAAATCAAAACATGACATAAAATGTGATAAAAGCTCGCACACGAGTATCTTACAAATCATTATCGCCAGGAGATGTTTATCAAATTTCAAAATTTGCAACAGAGAGACATGACTGTCAAAGAATATACAAAGGAATTTGAGTAGCTTAAAATGAAGCATGACATTCACAAGCCTGTGGAACAAAGTATTGCCTGCTACATTGGACAACTAAATTCTAAACTTCCAAATGTTGTATCCTTATAAGAAAACTTTGATGTTGATGACATTGTTAGACTAGCCATGAAGTTAGAGAAACATAATGCAAGGAAAATGCTACTGACCCATTATATCCAAAGAAGCTACAAGTTGTCTAGGAACTACAACAGCAAATAAATCCAATGCCATAATAGAAGTTGCCAAAAATGAAAAGAGAACTTGAACTAGCTGCCCTATCAATGAAAGCACTCAAAAGTGTTTTAAATGTTAAGGGTATGGTCATATTGCTTTTGATTGCCAGAATAGGAATGTCATGACTATTGTTGAAGGAAAGCTTCATGAAGTGCCTAACAAAGATGATGAAGAAGGAATTGATGCCCCTCAATCTAATAAAGAGCTCATCTTAACTAATTATAAAGAATCCTTAGTGGTACGAAAGAGCCTTTATACTTTTATATCTCAGGAAGGAAATTGACTTTAACATAACATTTTTCACACTAGTTACACATCTCGAGGAAAGGTAAATAATGTCATTATTGATAGTGGAAGCTATGAGAATGTAGTATCAAACTATATGGTCAATAAGCTTGGACTCCTAACAAAAGACCATCCTTAACTGTAGAAATTGCAATAGCTAAGAAAGAGAAATGAGGTGATGGTTACCAAGCATTGCCTTATGTCATTTTTCATTGGAAAGAAGTACCAAGATGAAGTATTGTGCAATGTCATTCCCACATATGCATGTCATTTGTTATTAGGGTGACCCTAACAATTTGATTATCAAGCTACCCATAATAGGTTCAAAAACACCTACTCATTCAACAAAGGTGGGGTAGAAATCAAATTGACCCTATTGTAACCTAACGAGCTTATCAAGAAATCCTACCCAAATTAGATTATCATTTTGTTCACCAAAATATAGCTCAAGGAATTGCAAAGAGATGCCAATTAGTTTCACCTTCTCCTATTAACAGACCCACATGACAAAGTTAGTGCCTCTAAAATAATCATGAGCCTCCTCAAAACCTTCCAGGATGTTGTACCATAAAAAATTCCTACTGGGTTGCCAACAATGAGAAATATCCAGCATGCCATTGATTTTATCCTAGGATCTGTCATTCCAAACAAACCTACTTTAGGACGAACCCTTAAGATCATGAGAAACTTCAACACTAAGTGAGAGAATTGATAGATAAGGGACTCATCAGAGAAAGTGTCTACCTCTATGCGGTACCAATCTTACTAGTCCCAAAGAAAGATGGAATATGGAGAATATATGTTAATAGTAGAGTGGTAAATAAAGTCACCATCAAGGATCAATTTTTGATATCACGACTTGATGATATGCTTGATCAGTTGCATGGAGCAACAATCTTTTAAAAAAAAAGACCTTAGAAACAAGTATTACCAAATTTGAATGTGACCAAGAGATAAATGAAAAAATTGCATTCAAAGCCTGAGATGGCCTATATTAATGGACATATGCCCTTTGAATTATCCAATGCTCCTAGCACCTTCATTTGCCTTATAAACCAAGTACTCTAACCAGTTATTGGGAAATTTATTATGATTTACTTCAATGATATCCTGATATATAGTAAAAATAAACAAGAGCATTTAAACCATCTCCATCAAATTTTTGAAGTCCTTGGAGAGAAGAAGCTATATGCGAGCCTAAAAAAATACTCATTTCTAACACCAGAAGTAACGTTTTTGGGATAAATCATCACCACTCAAGGTATTTGAGTTTATTCTTGCAAGGTTAAAGCTATCCTCCATTGGCCCATACCTAACTCCATTCATAATGTTAAAAGTTTACATAGGTTGGCATTATTTTACCAAAGATTCATTAGAAATTTTAGTTCCATTATGGATCCAATCACCAAAGAACATCAAAAAAGACAAATTTTAAAGGACAAATAAAGCTCACAAAAGTTTTCAAAAATTGAAGAAAATGCTCATTGAGACTCCTATCCTAGCTCTTCTTGATTTTAGCCTAATGTTTGAAGTTGATTATGATGCTTTAAATGTTGGTATTGGTGCAACATTAAGCTAGGAAGGACAACTAATTTCTTTTTTCAATGGAAAGTTTGATGATGCAAGGCTTAAGTATTTCACTTATGGCAAGGAATTCTATTCTATTGTGTGAGCTTTGAAACATTGGAGTCACTATCTCCTCCCAAAAGAATTCATGCTATACACTAACCATGAAGCCCTAAAGCATCTAAACTCACAATAGAAGATCAATCAGTGCCATGTTACTCCGAATGAGTTCCTCTATTCATACCCTTTTCTTCTCAGGCATAAGTTAGGAACTTAGAATCATGTTGCTAATACCATAAGCCATCGACACACTATACTTTCCTCCATACAAGTCAAAGTAGTTGGGTTTGAAATTATTAAAGAATTATATGAAGGTGACCCTGATTTCTACTCAATTTAGAAGTGCATTTTTGACCAAGCCTACTAACAATATCATCGATGAGAAGGTTTCCTTTTCAAAAGTTACTTGGTATGTATTTCCTAATGTTCCATAAGAGATGCAGTAGTTTGGGAATCACATGATGGCAAATTAGTTGATCATTTTGGAAAGGACACAGCTATAACTCTGATTAAAGAAAACTTTTATTAGCCAAGGCTAGATAGAGACATTGTGCGACATATCCAAAAATGCCAAACCTGCCACCTAGCAAAGACCACAAGCCAAACATTGGATTGTATCTACCATTACCTATTCCTACCTTACCTTGGAAAGACATTAGTATGGATTTTGTCTTCAACCTACCTTGAACTCAATGATAAAAGGATTCAATCATGGTCATTATTGATAAGTTTTTCAAAGATGGCTCACCTCATACCCTACTAAAAGACTAATGATGTTACACATAGTGCTAAGATATAATTTTGGGAAATTGTGAGGCTTCACAAAATTCCAAAGACTATCACTCCTGATAGGGATGTGAAATTCATGAGTCATTTTTGGAGGACTTTATGGAAGAAGATGGGTACTCACCTCCAATTCAGTTTTATGAGTCATTCCCAAACTAATAGTCAAACTAAAGGTATAAATAAAATCTTAAGGAATCTACTACAAAGCTCTGTTGGAAAGAACCTTCGGCAATGGGATCTTGTACTTGCCCAAGTAGAGTTTGCTTATAACAATTCCTCCAACCAAGCTACTAGAAAATGCCCATTCAAAGTTGTCTATGGAGCCCACCGTCTCAGCACATTAGACCTCACATCAATAGTCTCATCCAAACATTATAGTGCTAATGTTAATGAACAAGATAAGGAAATTAAGAAACTACATAAACAAGTTATAGAAAAGATAAAGTGTCAAACTGATATATACGAAAATCGATTGACAAGCATAAAAAGAAGTTCACATTTAAACAAAAAGACTGGGTTTGGATTCATCTTTGAAAAGAAAGATGTTTTAGTCAAACCAAGGTCAAACTTTCTCCTAAGGCAGATGGATCATTTCAAGTTAAAGAAAATATCAATGATAATGCTAATAAGATCAAGTTACTAGGTGATTACAACATTTCCACTATCTTTAATGTGGTTGATTTATCCCATTACTATAGTGATCAAGCTTAACTCAAGGATGAGTTTCTCTAACCAGGGGAGAATGAATCAGAACAAGCAAAACCAAGTGCCATGCATCTTAGTCTACATTATCTGATGTTATAGGTAAAAATTGGCTTCGAGGAACAAACCAACAAAAACCCAGCAAGTGCCAAGATTGTCTAGCTCGCTGAAGACATCTAATGGATATCACCTCACACATCGCTAAAAGGTGATGTAGCAAGAACACAAAAAGCTCGCCTCACCGAACGACCATACCGTTCGAGCTCGCAACAGCCTCAAGCTCACTGAGCGAGCTCCAATAGCAACCCCCTGAGCTGAGAATCCCTGTTTGAGGAGGCAAACACTTCGTCTAGTAAAGACCTCGATAAGGCCTAGTGTTAGATAGACTTATGCTAGCTTGCAGCTAACAAAAGGGGCCCACCCTACAGAAAGCAGTCTACAACTGCCAGATTATAGGATCCCCTCTATCTTTTACATTTATTTCTTGATGTAACAGAACTGTAGCTTGTAATCATTACGTGTAACCACTCCTACCTCTATAAATAGAAAGCAGACACTTTGTAAATACTTTCCAACGTAATAAAACTCTGTCATGGATGTAGGGCCCGGTACCACCCAGACTTAGCTGAACCACATTAGAACACTATCTTGTTTCATTCTCCTTCTTCTCCGTTCACACTCGTGCTTCAAAAGGCAGCCTTAGGT
Organism: Saraca asoca; assembly: GCA_026873985.1. Lineage (NCBI taxonomy): Eukaryota > Viridiplantae > Streptophyta > Magnoliopsida > Fabales > Fabaceae > Saraca > Saraca asoca. Next base: position 3,358 of record JANHAO010007907.1, on the reverse strand, counting down.
CCAAGAATTCATCTCTGTTGGCTAGAGTTTGGGCTGTCTGTGTGAACCAAATTCCAACATCAACATTTTGGCACCGTCTATAGGGACCCATTTGCTTTCTAAACTATTCCTTACAACTCTACAATGGTGAGAGGAAGGATCACAAGGAGTTCAAACACTCTAGTTGCACAGCCAGTAGACATTCCTACTGTTGAAGTTCATTACTAGCAAAATGACTTCCCTAGAACAGGAGAGGCACATGCATCTCCCCAACCTCAGCAAGCACTTGAAGGTACGATGAAAGAATTGGCTGAAACTATGAAAGCACTGGTACAAGCACAAGCCCAGGGTGCACAAAGGTAAAAAGAAATCATGACACAACTCCAATAGCTCTGTATGGAAAGAAACTCACAAAGATCGTGATAGTCAATGACTGGGGGGCTCACAACAAGTAGAAAGCTCCACCCCTCAACCCGAAATACAGGATCAAATAATAAAGGAAGTCCTCCAAAGGCTAAAGTAGCTAGAAGAACGCCCGTGACCTCAAAGTAATTAACCTCGGTACAAGGAAAGTTCATCATTTTCTATGGAGATCAAAATGCAACCCCTCTTGCAGAAACTCAAAGTGCCCGCGATCCTATTGTATGACAGGAATAGTAACCTGAGCGACCATTTGGATGCATTTAATATCCAAATGGACCTTCAAACAACTGACCCTATACAGAAATGTTGTGTCTTCCTGGCCACATTAGGAGAAATATCTCGGGCATAGTTCAGAAACCTCTCAGCTCGCAATGTCAATAGTTAGGAAGAATGTCAAAGGAAATTTGTTGATCAATACTAGGCATTGATAAGGTAGCTCACGCCTCTTTGCCACCTTGCAATGATCTTTCAGTGCAAGAGTGAATCACTAAAAGATTATATAACTAAGTTTAGGTATGAAGCCAACTCCATGGAAAATCCGTTGGAGGAAAGCATCTTAACAGCAATTTCAGTGGAACTCCGCAAAGACGAAAAGCTATATAAAAGCCTTTACAAATCCCCAGCTCGAGGCCTCACTAAATTTTATGAGCGAGCTACCAAGCAAATAAGATGGGAAGAAACTTTCAAGGCTGAAGAGCCTAAGCAAAAAACGGACACCGGTGGTCCCATTATGAGCAAAAAGAAGGGCAATAAGAGTCACAGTCACGACCCCAATTCTCAGCTCGTGAAAAAGGCAAGACCTCAATGATCTGGAGGTCGCTACAAAAGCTACGCCATCCTAGTAGACACACAGGATAGGATCTTTGCCATAGAAAGGCATAATGAAGACTATAAGAGGCCCAAGCCAATGAGAGCCTCCATCAAGTCCAGAGATCCAAGCAGATTTTGTGCTTATCACAATGAGGTCAGACACACCACTTCAGAATGTTAGGCACTATAAGATACCATAGAAAACCTCATTAGAAGGGGCCAGTTACAAGATTTTGTGGTAAGGCCGCCAAAATAACAAGCTCATCAAACCCAGCAAATCGTTGGCCGAGAGCCAAAGCCTTCCATCAGAACCATATTCTAATCTTATAAAATCAACTACGATTTTGAAACCTCTGTAAGAATTATCCAGTAGAACGTTGTTTGAAAAAGAACCACTTTATATTGAACCTATTGAATTCATAGCCGATTGGCTAAAACTTAGAAATGCTACCTAGTTAGCAATGAGCCAGTGAAAACAAAACCAAGGGTGAGATGGCCTAAGATCCTACCTCACGACAATGAAAACAAAATCGAGGGTAAGATAGACTAAGAGCCTGCCTTGCAACAACGAAAACAAAATCGAGGGTGAGACGACCTAAGAGCCTACCTCAGCAGTACACTTGAACCCGATAATAAGCTAACGAGCCCATCACAACATGAAGGCGCTAGAGTAAATTTGTTGTAGCTCATGCAACTAAGTATTCACAGCTAATGTGTGGCCAGAAGATCACAGCTCACATGTGATCTCCCATTAGGTGTAGCTCACATGCGACCTGGTTTTTACTTGCCAAGGGTGATTGAATCATAAAAAATCAAAGAGTTAAAGACATGGCAAATTGGTCAAAAAAATGTTTCATTAATCTACTAAGATTTTTATATAGTGATACATGGAGCATCCTTTACAATATGCAAGAGCTAAGCAGGAAAGCTCACATATTAAAAAGGCCTCATCCAACGAGGTAAAATTACATCAGGAGATTCAAAGTACAAAGCCAAAAAGCAAAAAGCCTAATACTACCATTCCGGTAAGAAAGTAGAGGACCAGCTATTGGGAGATGAACTCCCACTAACAAGAAGACTAGCAACTCCACTCCTACAGTCTTCCCATCCCTAGTCAAAGATTCCTCCTGGACTAGGCCCCATGCAATTCAAAAAGGTACCAAGAGCTCGGCCGACAGGGCTAGATTCTATAGAAGGACCTAGGGGAGATAATCCAAGATCTGCACAAAACTCCCCAAGAGCCTACAAGATAAATCCTGCGGAGAGGTTACATGCAACAGGCCATCCGTGCCTCCAAGCATTCTGCAACAGATCATCCATGCCTTAAAAAGCTCCATCAAAAGCCATGTTATAAAAAATGCAGAGGACTCAATAGACTCCTCCATTAAACTCTTCTACAAAGAGGGAAGAAGACCCCCAGGGTATAAAAAGACCAGCTTGATCCACTAAAAAATCTAGAACATATCTGGCTAATCTTAATCAAAAGGCCCAAAGCAAGCAAAAAGTGCCATGCCAATGGCCAGAAACTATGAACAGGAAAGGGCATGGTCTGAAGCAGGATGAAAAGATAGAAATGAAACCTAAAGTTGGAGGGACTTTAACTAAGAATACAGATAAAGCCTCAAAAAAGTCACAACTCCCAATCCGTAAAGCAAACTGAGAGTTGGAGGGCTTATGTTATAGGTACAAATTAGCTTCGAGGAACAAGCCAACAAGAGCCCAGCAAATGTCAAAATTATCCAGCTCGCTGAAGACATCCAATAGACATCACCTCGTACATCGCTAAAAGGTGATGTAGTGAGAACACAAGAAGTTCACCTCACCAAATGACCATACTGTTCGAGCTTATAGTAGTCCTAAGCTCGCTGAGCGAGTGGCAGGCTGCCAAGGCCAGTCAAATTAGAAGATTTATAAGCCAGATTACCCTATGCATCTTGCAGTATAAGATAGCCCAGGTCGAGCCCTTGGATACTCTAATATTAACAATCAAATTAAGAGATGAATAAGGGGGTTGGTTACAGCAACAAAATTGACAATAAACAATAAAATAAGGGTTGTAAAAGAATGTAAATCAGAACCAGTCCAAAGGGGTTTACTAAACTTGAGATTAATCCTTCATTGATTACTAAGTGTTCATGCAATTATT
>JANHAO010007906.1:0-19736 GCA_026873985.1 Saraca asoca | reverse complement strand
GAGAAACCTCAGCCAGAAAACTTTTATTTATACTAAAAGATATAGTTAACAAATAAAACTCTAATACCTAGTCTAATAAGGAATACATATAGATAATTACTAAATAATGTAAAACAGATAACGACTTATTTTATTTAAATAATTCTACACATGCCATATGTCATTTTGAAATAAAAACTAGTATAAAAAAAGATTTAGTATATGGCTATGTGCCCACAGAACACAAGGGGAAAATACATCAAAACAATGATTAATATAATCAATGACTATCCACAGCAGTTTACATTCACAAACAAACAAAACAAGGTTTCTACCAACAGAACCAAATAGGTACACCATGGGATATAAGATTCCTTCAACTGATATTACAGGACAAATTAAATTAGAACAGTTACAGAATGACAAATCATATACATCATCCTTACCAAACAAGTCCGTCCCTTCCTCTCCTCTCCATGTAATTGCAAACCATTGATGCAGGCCCTGATGAACTGCCGCTTATTTTCACTGCTTTCTAGCAGTAAACTATCTAAAAGGTCCTTCAGCAGCCGATTGCAATCACTTATCAACTTTGTTTTTTGTACGATCAAGCCACGAATTACAATAAGCGCTTCAAGGATTTGAGAAAGTAAATCATCCCGCATGAATCTACAATGAAGATATATCCAATAAGATAAGGAAAACAAAAGTCCCAACCACAAAGTAAAATAAGAAGTAATACCTGTGTCTAACATTTGAAACCTCCAAGAATTTTCCAAGGAGCTCTGTAAGCTTGTGAAGGATAAAACCCTGGGATATATCAATACGAAGACTCCTTTCCAGAGACTCAACATTACTCACTTCTTGGGTAATGAGAGTACAAATTGTCCGTAGACAACCTCGAACAGTCAAAAATAAACGAGCATCCTCTGATTCTATCATCTTGAATAGCAACTCAAAATATTCTGCAGCACTTTCCCCAGCAGAGAGTGTTCCAGGTAGCAAAGAAACCAGTAAGTCCAGCAAGCGAAACCGTCTGGATGAACTTTGGGCACAAAGCAAGTTTATCAGCATGCACATCTCTGACCTTATCGATTGCGAGCAAGCACTTAAGACAAGTTCTTTAACCCATGATCCCAGCTCAAATGCTGACAAGTCACTTTTTGCTGTCTTGCAAGCACGGCGCCTCCACCTCAGAGCATACTTCAGTGCTAGATAATCATGCCTTTGGGGTCGTGACCTTGGGCCAGAACCTTTTACAGCCTGCGAGACTTTGTATTGCCTTCTAACAAAATCAATATAGGATGCACCCCTCTCCCATTCTGAATAGCTCAGTAATTGAATATCCTGAGTTTTAGGTGTAGCATCCCAGTTTCTTTCTGATGAGTCTATAAATGATTTAGTCCCACTGACAACACTTGTCAAAGACCCAGATACATTTGTATTACCTTCATCCTTCGTCTGTACAGAAGAAATTCCAAGGCCTTGCTCCTTGTCTGGAGTATCAGGTTTTGGGGGAGTACATGCCTGAGAAATTATTCTCAGGCAAGGAAGAATGACATGCTCAGATATAGCAGGATGTTTGGCACCTAACTTTATGGAAGAAAACAACAACTGAAACACCAGGCGTAACCTTGATTCCCAGAATTCATCAGCTAAAGAGCACACCTCAGAAAGCAATAGCAACTCTTCACGTGTAGTCACAGCAATGTCCATGGAGCGGTGATGTTCAAGGCAATACATGACTTTCCTTTGTATCAGACCATTCAACTCAGTAACAGCAGCTACATCACCTTCAGAAAAAGCACAAAGTACTGCCCTTGCTTGTACACGGGCTGCTCTAGGTCCTTGATGAATGTTATTCTCAAATAGCTCAGACAAAATGCCAGCTGAAACAAGTTGTTTCTTGGAATTTGGATGCCTTGCTAGCACCTGTAATAGTTCCAGACACTGTGTTACAAATGTGGTTGCACAACCATAGCAATTATTTGGTGACCTGGAAACAACAAATCTTGAAGCCACACCATTGTCAGAATGCTTCTGGTGCAGATAATTCATCAACACCTTGCGCAATCCTTGAAGTGTCTGCACACTTTTGCTAACAGAATCAAACGCTGCCTTGCATTTCTCGCCATAGAGGACTCCAAGAAGAGCAATTTTCCGGTTTATTTTACAAGTGGGACCAGGTAAAGAGACCATCATTTGTTGCACAGAGTCCTTTTGTTGGGAGTCCATTTCATTTTCACCAATGCTTGATACAATCTTAAGCAGGGGCTTTTTGAAGCCCAAAAGCTGCTGATATCGCCTGTGAGCATTCTCAGACTCAGATTCAATGGCTGCCAATCCCCTCTTCATATCTTCATCATTCTCCATGTTATCAAATGTAAAACTGGGTTTTGCCATGAAATTAAACTCAAACCGGCCATATTTGCTATACCCACACTCATTGCATAGAAATGAATCCAAATTCTCATAATTGATGTTGCGGCATTGCCTGCATTGATATGCATTTTCATGGCAATTGCTACATATTCCATGCTTATCGGTGACTGGACGACTACAACGTGGGCACTGCAATGGTTCGAGAGACAATGCCTGAAGATTTTCATAGAATGAATCCAGTTCAATCATGAAGTTACAAGCAGTGATTGGAATTGGAAATTCAACTTTAAGCTCAGTCTGATTGAAAGCAAGATGACAACTCTTTGCACGTTTCCACAAAGCCCAGTTATTCTTCAACTCTGACAAGTCAGCAACAGGCCGATTATTATAGTATAGATTCAAAACCTTAACTGATTTTGACTTTCTGGCATCATGAACATTCATTGTCACAGTCTGGATTGTATAACTGCCAGTGCATTTCACTATGATACGGTTGTCAGTGAACTTTGTTTCAGATTTCAAGGATTCTAGCTTCATCCTGCTGTAAGGTACTTCAGGGGTGCTACAAGCAACACACGGTTCACTCTCAAGATAGTATCCATCAAATTCCACCAGACCACTTAAAGTATTATATATGCGTGAATTTGGATGGTTTGCTAATAACTCATTCTGTAAATGGAGTGTCTCAAAAATGCACCTAATTACATCAGCGGTCAAGCACCGATCCACAAATTCAGAAATCTGGTGTTTTGAGCTCATATCAGGGGACTTTCCAAGCAACCATGTCACAAGTTCTGTGTACTCCACAATATTCTGACCATACATTGGAAGAAATTTAACTTTTTCCAAGAGAGCCATTAACATAATTTCCTTCAAGGACTGCTTGGCATGATGCCAGACACCATACAGAACAAATTTGGCCTCAGCACGTACAGTGCTCGAATTCCACTCCAGCAGAAAACAATCTATGAACTGCTTCAAGATATCACCATCCTTGTCAAAAAAGACATCTACCACTGCTTCCATATCCAGATAGGATTTCTCTAGACCAGATTCAGTTCCATCTTCACCTTTCTTCTTCTTCTTTGACTCCTGAGATATGGTACTTGATTTGTTTGAACTGTCTACCGAATCTGTTTTTTGTGGAGCATGGCTTATATCTTTTCCTGTATAAAAGGCCAAATTCAGAAGTTTAAGAGTCTGAATAACAGATTCTTCTCCAAAATGAAACACTCCATTCATCAGGAAGGGCAAAATATCTCCATGTCTTAAACAATAGTTCTGCCAATTCCGAGGACGTGCAGCTGCTACTTCTGCCATAGTTGAAAGGCATCTCACAATCTTTACACTTCTCTCATATGGGATTGCATTTTGAAGACCACCAGACTTCTTTACATGTTTGAAAAGTCTCTTCACTTCACTCGAGAACTGCCATGAGTCTCGGACGCTGTAATAGTGTGACTTGCTTCCACAGAGATGCAGAAAGAGCCTCCTGGCATATCTTCTTACAAAATTTGTATGAGAATTGTTAATGTAACTGCATAGAACATCTTGATATCCATCTAGCCTCAAATCTTTACTATATGACATCTTGTATACCTTTTCTTTTTCCCCAGTTTTCTCCTGCTTTTCTGGTCGAACAAGGGTGTAAACCAGTCGGAAAGCATTCTCTAGTAACAACCTATGGTAGTCCACAAAGATATCTGTTCGATGAGCTTTGGCATAAGAATCAGAAAAGAAAGGTGAAAAATTTCCTGCTGGTAGATCTCTGCGTACTGTAAGCAGAGCCCCACACCCAGGCCCCGTGTTCATACCATGCAAACTTTCATTATTAACGGGAGATTTGAAAACATGCACTAACTGCTGCAGTATATCCATCAAATAATTTACAAAAGATTGTTGCCTAAGAGTATCACAAGCTCGTAGCAGCTGTGATGCAAAGTCATTCTTATCTTGATCGTCTGCTGAAGTCTTGGCAGCAACTGAAGTGGATTGTGGCAGTTGGATAACATTTTTATCATGTGTATCAGCACTTCCGCTTTGTCTTGGCATGGAGTTATCACTACCAGGCTGGTGCCAGTTTCTAAGCATCAGTGTAAAAAACATGAAGACCAGAATTGCAACTTCCCCAAATGACGACCGTGCTCTAGCTACAAACTGTCTGTTGAGATTAATTTCATCCAAAAACCACCTGATTAGTTTCTCTAAGTCTAACTTATCAGGTTTTGAGCTGTCTATAAAAGGTCCACCCACAGCAGAAGACAATCTATAGAAAAGCTGCATAACAGGGATTGCCCGGACACCAGATATCATATCCATCCATCCTTTCATTTGTTCAAGAAGCTCAGATAGAAGCAAGGAATTCACAGCCCGTTTTGAAGCAGAAATAGAAACAGGGTCAGTCAATGAGGCAGCAAATTCTCCAGAATCATTGGGTTCCAACACATGAATTGATGGAGAAGAATTCTGCATGTTGCCATCAGCTGGAGCAGGTAACAAGTTTGGTTCACTAACATCATCAGGTGTGAAGTGAAATTCATTGCCATCCCCTACAGAATCCACTTCAATTGGGATTGCTGTCATAGGATGATCTCTAGAATGTGGGGGAGGAAGACGGTCAGCATCTAGTACTTCATAACACGCTTCACACAAATCAAAATCAGGACAAACAGTACAATGCCATCTTCTCCTAAGTATAGGTACAGTAGAACAACCATCACAACAGTATTGAACAGACGAAGTAATAGAATCTTCTTCAATCATGACTTGGTTGTTTGTACCAGCTGTGTCAGGGTGCCCAGGAATAGATGTGACATTCTCGACAGTATCATCTGTAGCCAACATGGTCTGCTTGGGAAATGGGACTTGAAGCAATCTTGAGGATATGGCCAAACTGGAAAAAAATTCATGTAAACACCTGAATATCACATCAAATTTCAATAACTAAAAAAGAAAGATGAGCAAATATACCTGCTGGCAGTTTGCACAGCCTCATTGGGGGAAAACAGAAGTTTCTTGAGTAAGACAACAGCTGGTGCAACAGGACGTGCTCCTACATCCTTTCCATGTAAAGCCAAGCATTCAGCATAGCAATAGATAAGTTCCACAGAGGACATAACGATGTTATTCATAGTTTGTGTGTCAGGCTGCTCAAAGTCCAAAATTCCCCACAAAACTTGCATAAGTGCATCAACCACTTCAGAACCTGTACCAACAAGAGAAGCAGCTTACACCTGATCAAACCAGTAACAGATCCTTTCACCCAATCCAATAAGGACTCTAGCAGCTTAATCTTTTAAAATTTATTATGTAAGATGAAGTGCTTAAAAGCAAGTTGCAATGACTAACCATATAAGGGATATGTTGGACAAACCATAAATGTTAGCATAAGTGGGTGCATGATTGAACCCAGAGGTGGCAAAAAGAAATTTCAATGAATGAAGAGGAAAAGTTACATGCGGTTTAGTTTAAGAATCAATCATGAACATACCATTTGTCTCCAGAAACATTGCCAAATTAGAACGACGTTGCAATGCAATCTTACAAACTGCACGCATCTGGCCAGTGAACTCTTCAATGATCCACTTTCCTGCAGTACCACCTGTCCCAAGCCTTGATGATAGTACTGAGGCTGATTTGACTACTCCAAGAAGCCGCATTGTATCTTTAACCTAATTGGAGAAGACTCCAGTTAGTGATAATAATCTCATGTCTGAATAGACAAGTGGAAGTAACGCATTAAACAAATTTGGTATATAGAAGTAAAAAGGATACAATATAGTACTTGATGGTATATCTCTTTCTTAGGAAAAACAGCCTGTAAGACATGACAAGCAGAAGCCTGAAGGACTGGCTCCCTGTCACTCTCAAATATCATTTCTAGTAATTGCTTGCACTTGAGTTTCCCAAGCTCCACCCTTGCTTCTTCAAGCCTTGAGCAAACCTGTTGCCTACATGATGAATAAAACTTGGTAATTAGCTTAAGTCCATCAGCTATCACCTGCTCCTGAATAGGAGCAGACTGCATTGATCTGCGCTTCTTCCCAGGTCCAGCATGTGAGGAATTGGAACCAAGTACTCTGGCTTCCAAATCTAAAACAGCATCCATTTTCTCTTTCCAACCAAATTCATCTTTAGCTCGGCCATAAACTTCAAGTGAGTCTATTCTCGAAAGAGTTGAGCCATTGAAGGTCGGCCCAACAGAGATTGTAAATTCTTCATCAGCAAGGAGTGATTCCGCAATAGTGAATGGAATATCATACCAGGACCTCATTCCTTCATCCAACTTAACAACTCTCTGGAATATAGAAATACTAGAAGGTATGTGGCTTGCTGATGCATTACCCACTTGAACTCGAAAACCAACCATGACAATATCAGGATTTGAATTGAAGACCGTTATCTACAAAAATACAGAAGAGAAAACAAAATAAAAAATAATACTAATAAGCATAAACCAAATACTTTACATGGACAAATATAAAATATCAAAACCAGTTAACAGCACATGCTAGCTAAGATCTTAATCTTATTCAGAATGTACAGTTGAGAAATAGAGAAACACAGGAATATGAAAGACTGTATGTGAAAAGGACCCACCACACACATAATCATTTTTACATCAAAGCAGACCTCCTACTTCTGGTATTCTGGCTAGAACCAGATGCAACCATATACATAAAAAGAGAAATACAAGTTACTGAAGCATTGAGATCAAAATGTAAACACCATGTCCAAAATTATAGGAAGTAGATTATTGATTATTTGTAAAGAACCAGGCCTTTCCATACAGAGACAACATCCACTAGTCAAACCAAAACAGGGATGCAGACATCTTACACTATTCACAAGGCATGAATGAAAGTTCTTCAAGCATAGTTCATTCAGGAAGTGGCAGTAGCTATGAAAACTAGTAGCCAAATTATTCATATTTCACTCCCAAAATTTAAGGATGGTAGAACATTTCTAAAATAACATAGGATCATATTGATATATATATACTATGCTAGGACAAATTATAGTGTTATTTAACTGCATTGTAATGTTAAAAAGGAAGGTAGGTGGGGTGCTGGTACCTAATATAAACAACCCTGAACTACACAGAGCAACATACAAGACAAGATAATAATCAATATACTTTCAAATAAAGGTAAGTAGACAACAAAAGAAAGTTCACCTTAAAACCTGCTGGGCTGGGACTTTCAAGAAAACCATCCTCATTCACCAAACTTTGTTTAGCTCCTTCAGAATCACCATTTCTAATGGCGTCACCACCCAATTTCACATCCGATGTAATGCACACAGTTTTCTCAAAGAAATCAAGTGGAAATTCAGGATTTGTACCAGCATAGGCTTTATTGAGGATACTAGAACCCAGTTTCTTAACTTTCTCTGATGCTGCACTAGTACCAGCATCTGCACCCAAGGGAACATGGGAGTATATTTGAAGGCTGCCATCATCATGTAAGATAAGACAGTGGATTTTATCCTTTGAAAGAGGTTTGTATGCAGTCATCCCAACTATTGGAGAGGTTGAACCCACTGCATGCCTCATGCTCTGTGCAAGTATATCATGTTCTCCCATTGATACAATGAGTGCAGAGTTTGATTTCACACTTGATAAGCCAACAAATAACCCACTGCCCACAAGCAATTCTTTCCAATGATGTACTCCAGCAGGCGGCAGCTTACTCTCCTGTTCCTCATATACAGAAGACATGTCAACTAGAGAGGTTGCATCAGAACTTAACCGGCCTATCAATGAGGTAGCGTCCTGATATGAAATGAAGAGCAGCTTATAAGTTGATGAGAAATACAGAGAGGAGCCCTTGGCATGAATTTCTTTCCCCTGAAGCTGTACAATTTCCTTCAATGGTGTTGCCCCAACATTCCCTTTGACTGACAACTCTAACCTGAATATGTTTCCATTATCTGAAAGAACAATTAGAAACATCCTTCCCTGGGAAGCCACATAAAGAGTTGCATCCATAATCATGTCATCTGGCAAAGTGAAGTAGTGCACTGGACTAATGTTGTCCAGGGACAGGTCATATATTTTGACAAACCTGTTAGTAACAACCATTAATTGAACCTGAGAACCTGGAACCCAGTCTACCCGTCTGATATAAGCACCTTGCAAAGCTAGTTCAATGGCAAGGCGGTCAATCACTTCACCACGGGGATTCAAAGTAAGGACCTGGCAATCTTCATAACCCGCTACAACAAGATAGTTCTCAACCACAGGATTGAACGTGAGTTGTACAATTTCAAAGCGAACAACATTTTTAGAAAGTGGTTTCACATTAGTCTTGTCAGCTGTCACAGGTGCAATGGTGGCTTGACCAATTAATTGCCCAACATCAAATATAGCAACTTTATCACCTTCACCAACTGCAAGTCGACCCCGAACACTAACACAGAGCAACGACTTGACAAGAGAACCACTTGCTAAATGTGATTTAAGCTCTTTGGCGTTTGAATAATCCACCTTTATTTTTAGATCTAATGATCCACTTTTATATGCTTTTTTCAATTGCAAGAGATCAATGCCATAAGAGAGCATCTTGTCTTCACCCAAAATAATTTTTTTATCTTTCGAATGGTGAGAGTCTCTTCTGCTAATTATAGATGGCATTAATGAGGAGCAAAGATCAAGCACCCGGGTCTCAATATCAAGTTCTTCGAGCATTAATGGGATGCAATCCTGGAGATCTTTTGGAATAGATAACCGCAAGCAATTGTCAACATCTGAGCCCACATCCTCTTCAAAATCTGAGTCACTATCTGGTAGCTGATCTCCATCCTCAGAGAAGGGTAAAAATGACTGCAGAGTATTATTGCCTCGAACAGGTGCACTGCTGCTTCCAGTGAATTTCCGAGGTTTCAAGCATTGACAGCTACTTCCCCTAACACCTCCAGCCCCACAGTCACAGAAGAACCGACTTGAGCGGGAATAAACGACACGATGACCGCGATGACAAACCTTTGCACAGACTGAGCAACAGCCTTTAGATACTGTCAGGTCACATGTATAACAAAAGTACCAGTGCTGTTCCATGAAATTGCTGCCACTGGAGGTAAATGTGCAGACCTTAGAGGCAAGGGCTCTCTCACTGTTAGCATCATCTTCATCATCTTTATCTACACTAACAACATCACCATCAGAAGTCCCATCATCCTCATCCTCGTCTATAGAAGTTGCATCACATTCAAGAGAAGTTGATCCTCCCTCTTGATTGGCAGAAAGAATAAAAGTGTCAGAATTCTTTCTGGAACCAACCGGTCTAGCAGCCACATGCCCTGCCCCAAGAGTACTGCTAGACAAGGACCTCGTGGTTGTCCCTTGGAGGGATATTTTACCTGATCGGCAATCACTCAAGACGGTTTCAATAAAGCCAAAAAGAAATTTTAGCCCTGGAAGAAGAAGTTCATTGCCCACCAGCTTCTCCATCAGCGTTACTGTCCTTCTCAAAAGCAATTTCATCGAATATTCTCCTCTAGAAATTTGAGCAACAAAACAGAAGTATGACTTGGCTATATGTACATCAAATAGCAAAAAGGCAGTCTCAAGTGATAGTAGTGCAGATTCAAAAATGTGATGCTGCAGGTCTTTTGATTGCTCAGAGGGTGAAGACATAAGACACAGAATAAAATTCATTGTTGATTCCCTAAGGGAATTTGAGCTCCCCTTTGCACAGTTGGCATCACCTGAAGAATCCATAATGCTGCCCAAAAGCCTCTTCTCCAACCATTTGGATAAGCAATGTATGTCTTTGTCAAGAAATTTCTTCAATATCCTGTTTTTGATATCAGGAAATTGATCTCCAGATAAGAGATCCACAAAGAAACCAAGAACCTTCACATTAAGTGATTCAGAGTAACACATATCAAGAGAATCAATAAGAACCAGACAGTCACCGCGATGTAACTGAAGAAGCTTGTTGATCTGCCCAGGCACATCTTCAATGCCAAGATAAAACTGGAATATAGCAGATTTTGAAGGGTCCTTCCTAAGGGCGTTCAAGATTTCAATTATCTTGGTAATCATCCATTCATGAATACTGCCATCACTGACTCCGCCACCATTGATGTCCCTAAGAAACCCTTCTAATTGTTTCATTAGACTTAAATTTGCATAGATCGACCATTCCAGTTCAGAATTCAAGCTATGATAGATAGTGTCACATATCCCATGGATACCTTCAAAGATCCTATCTAATTTGATAGTCATCACTGCATCAAGAATCTGTTGAAGGACTTCAGCCTCCAAGACAATATTTCCTCTAGCACCATTTATTCTTAGTAACCCATCTAGCACAAAGATGATTCCTCTAATGCTAAGGATGCAAGAAAGCATAGTTGCACTAGCAGTAGAAAGATTAAAAGGAAGACCATGTAACATGCACTCCCATGAAGACCTAGAGAGGTTTCCTGAAGCCTTTTTATTAACAGTAGCATCCAACCTTGATAAGAGGCTAAGAACAGACTCCTGATCACCTGAGTTGGAGCCAATCCTCTCCAAAAGTTCAGTGTGCAAGGAATTTTCAATGCCGGTATGTTTGAGAAGCAAGAGGGTTGAAAAACCAGGAACCAACTTTTTCTTGTAACTAAGAGTGGCAAGGAAAGCTTTCTGATAAATCTGCACATGCTTTCTCAACAACGATGAGAACAGCCTTACTAGTAATGCAAATTGACCAGTCTGAAGCACGGAGGAAATCATGCTTCCAGCAAGACCAACATATGCCTGATCTGCAGATGGATTTTCTTTCCAGAAAATACCTTGTCCAGAAACTGCATTTTCCATACAGTATCTCCATATGCCAATATGAGTGAAGGAGATTACCAGGGATCCCCACATGCCATTTCTGAGAAAATCCCAGCCTAATTCTGCAATGTCTTCTAGGACAAGTAGATCATTTAAATCCCGAAGCAAGCTCAATACAACATCAGGAATAGTAGTGCACTTCTTAATGGCCTCATAATGGCCTAACAATGAATGACTTGAGTAGAAAAAATGCAACATATTAGATAGATCCAGAGAGGAGTCCCCACTACGTGACATAATTGGATGGTCCATTTCAGAGCCCATGTAAGGAATATCCCAACAAAGGGTGAAAATATATCTTTCAACAATTAGATCTTCCACTGCTGAGGCCTTTTTGCCTCTCCAGAATGCCAGAATCTGTGAAAAGGTCAAATATATATTGTCCCACTCCAAAGATAAGTAGCTAATATCCAAATCATCCTTTCCAAGAGAAGACAACAATCCTGATATATCAATCAATTGTTCAGTCAAGCTACTGAGGATATTGTCATCTCCAAACCATCCACCCATGACATTTTTCAATGCAGATGACAACCAAGATGACAAATGATCATTCACATTGTTTGGCATAGATGACACAGACAGTGAAGCTTCCCTCAATTTAGACCGTACATCTAAAAGCAATGATGGTGGGCAAGTATGCCGATAAAATATAATATGACGAAAAACCAAGATCAGCCTTGAAACCACAAGAGCCCAGCATGATAACTGGGTGCTGTTCAAATCCATAGCTGGATTAGCAACCTCTTTGAGGGTAGAAAAGATCAAATTTGCCAGCGTTGCCTTTTCTCCTTCAGAAGACAAATAGAATGCCACAAGAATTATCTTGATGTGAAATAACGAAGGAAGAGTACTGATAAGATCTTTGACACCTGGGCATTTTACACAGAGAGTTTTTGCCTTCTCAACAACAAAGGAAAGATACCCACTGTAAATCCTGGCTCTCAAATGACTACCAGCAGAACCCACCCTACGAAACAAAGTGTGAGCCAGCAAGGTCAAGGTCCTATCATTATAAACATAGGCACCATTCTCAACAGTTAAAATCTTTTCCACGAGGTAGTCTTCAAGTGAATTGGCCAAAGCCTGGTGTGTTATAAGGTTGTGCAGAAGATCAAAGCATAGTTCATGAACATGCCCAATCTTCCTATCTTCGTGCAAAGTAACACAGATATCAGACATGTTATCTTCAGAACAACAGCCCTGACAGTTGAGTAGTGAAAGCAAAATATCAATGTGTCTTCTACTGAGTTTGTTGCAACCATCCTCATACAGAGAACGATGCCATTCAGGAGAGAAGACACACGCATTAAGAAAGTTCAAAAGTTCTATAGCAGCTTCAACTGGCATATTATGATTGCTGGAGCTGGAGGCTACAGTGGCAGGAGGTTGATCACATCCATCTGCAGATCCAACAGAACGTCCACTTTCAGAAAAGAGGTCTCCAAAAAGAGCCTCGTCCTCATGGCATATTGCACTTTCAACTTCGGATGTGCAACTAAATTTTGCAGAACTAGAATATGACCTTTCCACTTTTGGCTTTAATTTCAGTCCTTCAGAATGAAGAAACAAAGCAAGTTGCATCAAATTATCAAGCCATTGGCTTGATGCAGGAAATATGAGTTTCAGTAGTTCTTCAAATGTGTATCTCTTCAGCAAAGGAATAGTCTCAAGACGAACACAGCATGAAGGAGGATCATTCTGCAGATCATTAGAACTGCCAGCATGTTCTGTATCAAAAATGTCGCACTCAACAGAACTCTCATGCATCTGTCTCCTCAGATCATCAATGAGTTTCAAAGTATAAACAACAAAACGGGGGAAGTAAGCTAAAGGGGGCTTCAAATTCGGAGCATACTTGTCATATCCCCACACAGAAGAATCCAAACTCTCCAACGTAGATGCTATAATGCATGCTTGGATATTCTGGGGAACACTGCTATTGCCAAAAATAAGCCGAACATTGTGAAGAAATTCTTCCATAACCATTAAAATAATGTTCTCTAAACTTCCCTCAATAGAAGCACAGGTATTAATGAACTCAAATTCAACTCTAGACAAACTAGACAAAACATCAGCAAATAAGGCAACTGCCCTCACAAATGAGGCATCATATTCAACATATGGGACATTCTTTGTGAGACTTCCAAGTAACTTTAATATTCTCAAAGTGAGTGACAGTCTCTTTCGAAAATTTATGCCCATTGCCTTCTCATTGGAAACATCACCAACTTTAATAAGTTTATTGCACAGCAAGATCAGACGAGGAGTGCATTGTCCATGGACAACTGCCCAGTGCTGGGATAGAAAGACCAATTTATTGGGGTCTTGACAATATGTCGGTGCACTGAACCCAGATCCATGCCTATCGGGCACCACGCATTCGGAAGCTAAAGACTTTAGAAGCCAATCCACTGTTTTTCCTTCCTTTGAGCATCGTAAGCCTTTTTTCATGTTCAAAAACAATTGATTAAATTAGCTGATTTCATGAGACAATAATAGGTTTACTATTAGGTATGAAAATAATACCTTCTAGATGGCATTTGGTGTTTTCATCTACGAAATTACCACAATAGTCATCAACCTTTGGCAATATATCTGTCAAGGTGCTGGCAGATCTTGGTTGCAACATGTCTGCTACCTTGTCCGTTTCATCAACCAAAGATATCTCTAAAAGATGTAACATGTTGTTCTGAAAGGTCCAACAAAATAAGGGATTCATAAAAGGTAACCAACAGAAAAGAATGCACATAATACACTAAGTACTGAGATTATATATATAATTAATATGTATATTAAATAGTCCCCAGAACATCATTAATATAAATCTTCCACGTCAGATAGTAATTTTAATGATAATGAATAGCCATAAAAGTTCCACCCTCTAGAACCATGTGAACTCCAGGGTTCTCCAGACAACCAACACCCCCCTCTCCAAGCACTCCAAGCACAAAATATTCATAGCCTAGCAACATATCCTTTCCTTAAAAAAGGTTTCTAATTTGTCCCATATATGTTAACAATAAGATCATCTGTATCACAATAATTTGACTTACTAGTCTAAATATGCATCACCATTATCATCAGATAGTAGGTTATTCTAAATTAAATTAGCAACATC
The DNA here is from genome assembly GCA_026873985.1 of Saraca asoca. Lineage (NCBI taxonomy): Eukaryota > Viridiplantae > Streptophyta > Magnoliopsida > Fabales > Fabaceae > Saraca > Saraca asoca. Next base: position 5,430 of record JANHAO010007906.1, on the reverse strand, counting down.
ATTCTTTCCACTCCCTTAGTCAATGCAGGAAATAGAATCAGCTTTAAAAATTTCAAACACATTTCAGGAAAGAAGATTATCCATTGTATGCATTCAGTTGAAAAAAAAATATATATATATATATATATAAATATATAAGGGGTGTGCGTGTGAAGATGTGTACTAGCCAGCTTTTGAGACAAAATTGTCAATATACACCAACCATTGTATTGTAGACATGTATGAAAAACCCGTTAGAACACAACACCAGGGAATAATGGCATAGGCTGCAGCATGACATTAACCCTCATGCTTAAAAAATAACATCATTCTCCTTTTTTAAAAGAAAAGTTCTAATAAGTAACAAACATCTTATGAAGGTTACAAGTAAACTCCGGCTCAAAGATGAAGGTATATTGACTTGTAAATCCACTGGTTACTCTAACATATAAAAATAGAACTGCTTATCTTTCCTTTAGTGTGCATTGTTATTTAGGTTAGGTGGACCCTTTGTGTTTTTCATGTTTTCTATATTTTGTCTCAAAGAGGATTGCTCATCCTCTTCAATGTGTAATTGTTTCTTTAATCCTCTCATAAAATCATCCTTTTTCTATCAAAATAACACAATTCATTAAATACATTGCGTATTAACAGCTAGCAGGTCATAAAATCTTATGCAACAGTCTAAATTTAACTGAGTATCTACACATTAAACCCCCTGAATTTCTTTAGGTCACAATTTTTAAACTCTTAACTTGTTAAGATTGTGTCCCAATACTACTAGAATTGAACCAACCAATAGTACACAAAAAGCACAATTTCAGAAACATCCACAAAAATATAAGTGCAGCCAAATTTGAACACAATTCCAGCCCAAGTACAGAAGCAGCTCCAGAAGAATCAAATAAAAGAGGCTTTTGTGCGAAATAATTAAAGTATCCCCTTCAAGACAAATGACTCTATAAAGTTGACCACGTGACTTTATCATTTTCATTCAATACTACACAGAGAATATACATATTATATAACAAATTTAATTAGGGATCCAAACCAACAAAGAAGCATTCATCAAACAGACTACTAGTGAAGTTTTCAAAGAGAAGGAAAAAATAAATCATATATTGTGTACCGGTCTTATAAATGTTTTCATAAACTCTGCAGTACAATGGTCTCATTTAAATACCCTAAAAAAGCATAATTCTGAGTCCGAATACATGTATTATAAACAAACCTGAATCCCTAGATCATCGTCATTGAACTCAGATTTTTCTAAATAGCATACTGCAAATTCTATCGACTGTTGCACAATTGAAACAACTGCCGCTCCCACTTGCTCCACTGTTCGTTCATACAAGAAAACACAAAACATCATCAATAAAATTCAAATAGATATTGTATCATTAACAAAATAAAAAAAAAAATACATCCTCATTTGGATGAAGAACATTTATGGTTGCTTAACTTCCAACTAAGAGAACTCTTCCCTATTATCAGAATGAAATCAAAATTAGAAAACCAAAATTCTAGAGGGAAAAGAAAAAGCAAGAAGTAACTTCCTAATTTCTATCATCTACTGGCCGTGTACTGCACCTCTCAGTTCGAAAACTAAAACCCAAGTATTATTGTCTCTTTGAGGCTAAAAAATAATCAAAATTCAATGGAAGTACTCAAAATGATCGATACAGTACCTGACAAAGATCGAGAAGCGGAAGCAATCGCATACGCAAATGAAGAACATGCTTGAATCTGCAAGTCATTCCACAATTGGAGCCCCACTCTCCCATCTCCGAAGACCTTGACGCCGCTTTTGAGGATCGAGTAGAAGGTGTTGAGTCCTAACCTGATCGCATCATCGGAGCGGAACTTGTCCACAAGATCGACCGACGAGGAAGGCTTACCATCAGCAAAGAAAGCTTCCGCGAGCTTCTGCAAGCTCTCCTCCGCCATGGCGGTGGTGGCAAAGAGATAAATCCAGAGTAGGAATAGGAGATTTTTAGAGAGAGAAAAAGAAGAAAGGGAAAATGGACTTTGAGCAGTGACCAGTTATAGTGTGTTTACAGAGTTGAGAGAGAGTGAGGGGTTTAAGGTGTTTAACTATTTATAGAGGAAAATATGGCGGAGACAAACTTAACTGGTCCAATAGGAGGTGTTTGCTTGCTTGGCCGGTTAGAGAGAGATTCCTAAGCTTTCTGACGTGTATAGAATTTCTTTGCACGAAGTGTAAAAATTTTGATCACCCTTTTTTGAGAGATAGTAATCATATTTTACCCTTATAAATAAATCAATTATTATTTTTAGAAAAAGATAATGTTTACTCTTTTTAAATATTTTGTAATAACATTTTAAAACTATACACTTAACTTTTAACTAAAAGAAAAATAGCAAATTTTTACTAAATAATTTCAGCAATTTTTGATAATTAAAGATATTTCATTTCTTCATTGAAAATGTTTGCTATTTCATACAAATTCCTACACTAGTCAACTTTATTTTGAGAGACAATGGAATGCATGCTTTATGTGAGTTTTTGATAACCCTAACTTCCTTTATTTTAAAGGGGAAGAGAAAAGAAAAAAATTAAGCCACCACTACTCAAAGATAAATCATAAAGCAAACACCATTGAAATGAGGAAGGAAGATATGTTACATTAAACAAATCTAAGAGGACAATCACAAGTTTTGAAAACACCATTGAAGCCATGTCATTAGCATTCATTGTTTCACTATAGCATGCCACAAAATCTTGTATTTTGTAAAGAAGCGAGATAAAACCAATTTTGAAAATCCACATTAGATATTAATAAAGAGAATAACATTTTTTTTATTTTAATTAATTATTAGAAGGGATAAATTGTATGATTTTAAAGTTTTATGAGACAAAATGTTATTGAAGGATATTTTAAGGAAGTAAAGTAAGTTTTTTCCTTGTTTTTGTGGTAGTTCGATAATATGCAATAAACTAATGTTTCTATTTCTAAAATATAGCTTAGATTGCTTAAAATATAACTGACTTTATTTTTCAACGACAACATGTTAAAAATGATATTTGATAAGATAACATTATATGTTTTATGAATATATATATATATATATAATGTTGCACATTTATTCTGAAAGTATGTTATTTTAAAATTTTTAAAAATAGAGAAAGCCTTGCACGTAGAAAAGAAAAACTACATCATTCTATGTTTAAAGAAAAATTTCGTAACTAAATTAAGCCAAAAGATGAATAAATTACATGAAACTTAGGTTGTTAATATCAAGGAGCAATAATTACTTGTTCTATGCTTGCTTAAAGTTGAAAAAAAAAAAAGAAATGTTAGTAATTGTATACCAAACTTCATGGCAAATTATCCTAGTTGAATACTACAGAACTATAATTTTTTATAATTTAAACTTATGTCTCAATTGAATTCTACCCACTGCAGCTATTTGAATTGAGCCGTGCATGACACATTTTAACATTTATAAAACTAAGAATTTTTGTATGTCTGTCTGCAAAGGAAAACGATTTTTTTTTTCTAAAGATGAAACTTTAGTAAAACATCGAGAAATAGAGTGACAAAATGGTCAAAGAATTAAATATCTTGCAATTGATAAAATATTACCAAGTGACATAAATATAATTGGGTAAAGTTGAAGCAATAAAAATGTGATGTATAAATGATAAAAGTGATATTGACTTTTTTTTCCTTATTTGCCCTCTTCCATATGTTCTAAAATTCAGGAAAAAAAAAGAGTGAAAAAAATGTTACACAAAATTAAGGGAATTTCTTGAAATTTGATCGAATGATAAAAATGATACATAAACTTAATGTAATACTTTAAAAAAAATGTTACTGAAGGACTAAAGTGAAAATTTTTAATTTCTCGTTGACGTCGTAATGTAATTTTATCTGTTCCAAAAGGACTTTTTTGAAGATGGTGAAAAGTCCATGGATTAAACTATAATTTGTTCCATTTCATTTTATGTTATAACCCCTCTCCAGGCTGACTCTTTTGCGCCTGAAGCTCTCTCTCTCTCTCTCTCCTCTACTGTTGTTGCATCTCCTTTAGTGATCTTCTGCATTCAACGTCATCCGGCCAGCCTTCGACCGACGGTCACCTTCTTTCCTCCTCTAGCATCTTCCCCAGTGCCTATGTGATCAGCCCAAAGCTAAAGTTTCTCGAATCAATTGTTGTAACCCAATCGCCGATGAACTCTACTTCTTTAGCTTTCCTTGGACCGACAAGCTTCGGTTGCCGTCCAACTCCCTCGTGCCTCCCAGTGGCCTATTGAGCTTAATTGTAGCTCGGCACACCTTTTCCTCCCCTCGCTAGCAAGCTTCGGCTAGTGATCGGATTTGGCTCATCAGCGGTGATCCAACTCCGATTGATCTCCCCACCTGTACTTTGGAAGGTGTTGAGTAATCTTAAAACAAAAAAATTATTTTATAGCTTACTTACATTAACTTTCCAAGTAAATTTAGTTTGAACTCTTATTTTCAAAGTTGAAGAAAGTTGGAATTATTCTAGATAAATTCCTTTCAACAAATCAAGCACGCCAACATCAGATCTTTGGAGATCTAACTGAAAAATCCAACTAGGTTAAGCAGCTCAATTTTCTAAGTTAGTTGATCTAGCTCTTTAAAGAATTTCTAAAATGAATGAACAATCATCTTCACTTAATAATCCCATTTGTAAATGTGAAATACTTTTATTATATAGAATATTATTAATCTTTTTAAATAATGGAATTTTCCTATATATTAAAATGGTTTCGAAAATATATTTATATGTTGTATGTGTACATAAAATGGTTTGGCGTGACAAAATTATGCATTTTTATCTTGCCTTATATTATTGGAATTGGCAATTCTATTCTTCTGGGTGATAAATGGATATGAAAATGCTTTGGTATGTTCATGTATGTTTGGTAAACTTTGCTTACCCGAACAAGAACTCTTATATATTATGATATAAAAATGTTATTGTTTTGATATTTATGCTACCTAATATGTTAAATTAATTTATTTGAGACACAGGATCCACTAGAGAATTTATTAGGAACCCACAAGTGTACTTGTGAATATATATATATATATATATAATGGAGAGATAAGGTGGGACAGGGATGATCATCCGGCAGACGTGCCCAATAGATCATGGCTATATTAGGGTGGTTCCCTTTGGGATTGCAGTTGTTTATTTTAGCATATTGGAAATCTTTATTGACTCTCTTTCATATTACGTAATGATGATCATATTTTTACGATAGCATATTTTGATACTTATTATTATGTTGTTGATTATCATGTTTTCAATTACTTGATTTTCTTCTTGAATTATAGTTTTCAAATATATATTGAGATTATGGTTGCAGGATGGGTATGTGATTTTTTTTTTTTGGTTTTCATCACAAGGTTCAACATCTTATCAAGGAGTGGAGCTTAGGATCAAATATTCACTATA
>JANHAO010007905.1:0-19786 GCA_026873985.1 Saraca asoca | reverse complement strand
TATCTAAATGCACAGAATGTATAGTCTAGGATGCACTAGAACTCAATCAAATTGGTCTAGGGCACCCATCCAGACTAACATTATCTACTATCATTTTCTCTCTGTTACTATTGCCACTTTATCATGTGCTGTCAATACATTTTCTTTCACCACCATTATCATAATTATATAAGAATAATTTTATTTAAAATAATCTTTTAATATTATATATTATCATCTATTATGAAATAAGAAATATATAACATAAAATTATAAATATTATAAAACAACATGTCAAATTTTGGATAATATAATAACTTATGTTATGTATATCCTATCATATATATATATATATTATATCATAACTTTTAAATTGTCTTATTTTATACAATGTATTAAATAAGATCTTAAAATATAAATAAATTGAAATACTTGATCTTTAAATGATAAAATTAGGAAGAAATACATCTTTAAGGATAAAAGAAAGATAAAATTACTCACATTATCTTTATTTTGATGTTGTATATAATTAGTGTTACGTGATACTGATATTGAATACGAAAAGTGTCAATAATTTTTGTGTATTGCTTTGGTGATTCATCTTTGGGTCTTTCATCGGCACAATGAAAATACATGAAAATATGACGTTTATTTACTTCTATGTTGCTTGTACACTTATAAAAGTAAATCATTCAAAACTCTTGTTATGTGACCTAATTTCACTTTATTATTATATGATTTAAACGTCTCAATGTATCTCTTTATCTCTAAAATTTAATATACTAACATATATAATCTTACGGTTTGTCCATCCCAAAATTTAATGAATTCGTAATAATAATAAGATTTATCTCCCACTAGACATGAGATTCTAGTAACTATATTGTGCAAAATTACATCATCTTGTAATTTAATTCATTGTCACTTTACTCTCATATAACTCAAAATAAGTAACATGTAACTAATATGTTAGAAATCACCCTAAAATGTTGTAACTGGTATATTATAAGTCAAATTATTATAAAATTTTCTCTAATGTATTTAAAAATAGTTCTGAAGTGTAATAGTATTTTTTTCTAATAAATGTCACTTTAAAACATTTTTATACCCTTTTTTTAATAGAAAAACATATTTTAATACAGTTATGCAAATATGCAACTAAGTTGTTTCAAATTATCTTTTTCTTTTAAAATAAATAAATAATAATGATATTAAACCTATTAAATCAGGTTAATTCAATTTTATAAGATTAGTCTAATGAATAAAAATTGTATGTGGCGTTAGTCTTAAGTCAAATTACATTTTTTATTTGGTCATGTTACTGCTATATCATGCCCTACTCCCTGCTCCCAATTATTGGTCTACATTTATTAGGTGGATTAAACAACTCATTACATCATAAATATTAATTTCATAATATTAATCAATTCAAATCAAATCTATTATTATTTATATTAAAATATAATTATTTTTTTATTTTAATTATTTATATATTATTTTAAATTCAAATATTGAATATAATTAGAAATTAGTTTATATATAAGAAATTTATATTTATTTATGTTAACAAACCTTATAACCTTAAAAAAACATAGATTATATGAATGATTTTATACATTATAAATTGGTTAATTTAATATCAGAAATAAATAATTTGTTATATCATATTTTCTCCTTTGAATTTGGACGAAGATATTGTAAAGTTCAACATTATATAATTTTGAAAAGATAAGAGATAAAATTTTAAAAAAAGCTTATAAAATCAAATTAAAACAAGTTACAAACTTAAAAAGACCAAATTATATTTTTGGTTCAAATGATTTTACTTATCAGTAAATTTCATATCAATTTTTTTTTTTCACTTCAGACTTCTTGGTTTAAATTTAGACAAAGTTGCACAAAGATTTAACATTTCACAGTTTCAAAAAGTTAATAATGAATAAAATTAAACCAAATGAAACTCATGAGGCCAAATTAAAACAAGGAAAACTCAAGGGAAAAAAAATGTATTTTGGCATGTTTAACTATACTTAGACTCTTTTGGGTTTAGGTTACTATCTTGGCAGGTGGGGTTACTGTTCTCGTCTTCCGTGTCAATCAGGCTCTGCATCTGAGTGATAGGGGTTTTGAAGATGACGACCATACGCAGGTTTTGCTGTAACGATCTTCTCCGTTTTACTTTTGTCAATCTTGACCATCTCACCGAAACCGTAAGCTTCGTCCCTTGTTCAATTAGCACTAGGAAGTTGACGACGATGATAATGATGTTAATTCAAATGTGAATTCTTGATTGCTCCTTTCAGTTTAACATGTCCTTCTACATTACATATCTTGCAAGATGGCCCGATTATTTCCATGTCGCTGAAGCTCCCGGCAATCGAATCATGGGTTACAGTAAGTTTAGTCATTTTCACCTACGATTTTTCACTTTAAATCCATCAATTAGTGAAAATATAACTCCCTGATGATAGGAAGCTAGATTCAGCTATTATTGCAGTTTTTCCCCTTTTCTTTTAATTGTTTCGAATGCTGATTACATTAATGTAATTGACATTGCTTCAAAAGGCTAAATGTATGGTGATAATGATGAAGTTCAATCAATGTCTATTCTATTTCTGGGATTAGGCACGGAAGTGAATTGAGAAACTAATGTATTCTATTGCTTAAATATCTTGTTGCAGGAATTATTATTTGAAAGCTCCATTACAGGTTTAGCAGTCGCATGATATATTTGATCCTTATTCTTTTCCTTCTATTCCTTTTTATTTTCATATCGTTCTTATTTTTCTTCATGATAATATGATTGCACATCCTAGGTCAATATGAGCTCAATGCGTATATTTTAACTGCAGTTATGGGGAAAGTAGAGGGGCAAGGACAGTCTTGGCATGGCCACGTAACTGCGGTTACTGTTTCCCTGGAATATCGTCGGCAGCAATTAGCCAAGAAACTCATGAATATGCTGGAAGACATGAGTGACAAGATGTAAGGCAAGTATATATTTGACAATAGGATTCAGTTTTCTTAAACCTTCCTCTGCCCCTTTTCTATGTGATCTTAATTGAATATAGTTTTCCTAGTAATCTCTATATGTATTTTTAACTCAAGAACAAATGACATTTGTCTGATCTTTATCTTATGTCAATAGTTTGGATTGGCTTGGGAAAATTTATCTGAAATTGCATATATCTGTAAAAAGGTTAAGTGGAACAGTTCATTAGGGGTGAGGGGAGGAGAAGGAGAGCAGTAAGCCGAACAGATCATTGAATAATCGGTTTAGTCTATAGGTCTATATGAACTTGTATAGGCTAAATCTATCTAAGTAAGAATTTCTCGTGTTATGGGGAGGCTCCCTTAACATATTCTATAGCTTTATGAATCTGTCGCTTCCATGGATGCAGTATTATCAATAATAATCTGATCTTTGCAGTGACAATGCTTATTTTGTGGATCTCTTTGTGAGAGCATCCAATGCACCAGCCATAAAGATGTATGAAAAGGTGATTGTTCGGTGTTTTCATATCGTCTTTATCCCTGTCTTACCATTACCATCATCCAAACTGTTAAAAAGCATGTATGAATTTTGTCGTGTGTCTTTTTTTTTTATTTTTGTATCAAAGTTTAGTAATAGCTCTTTCAATATCTTTGAATAATTTTTCCATAATTATGATTTCATACTTAGTTTTGTGTTAACAGTTGACTTATGTTCAACAGGAGATTTATGTTGGTTGACAAATTTCCTCTTTATTTGCATTGCAGTTGTCTACCGTGTTTAAATCTTTGATGATTTCAAAATTTCCCATATATTGATTTAAAACATTTTTTCTTGTGAAAAATGAACTAGTCTGTTTGTTTGTCAATGGCTTTGATACGGTACAATCAATTTTGATTTTTTTATTTGGGAAAAAAATTGTGAACTGTCGGAATTCATTGTTAGTCAAAATGCTCTTGGAAGAAAAGTTATGTAAATGGGAGGTATGACCATATTGGTTGCTTCACAGAAGAAAAAAAAATCTAGAAAAATTTGAAAAAGAAATTTGTGAGAATGATCATTGATCAAGACTGAATCATAAATTGAAAGAGCAGATATTGGAAGGGAAGATACAGAAGCGGTGCTAATTAATTACTTTCTTTTTCCTTCTAATCGACCCAACCCAGCTTGGATATGTGATTTACCGACGAGTGCTACGCTATTATTCCGGGGACGAAGATGGGTTAGGTATGATTTCTGGCAAGCCTATTTTTTTAACAAGCTTATTCTTCCTTTGAGCTATTATATTTCCTTTTTATTTTTCAGATATGAGGAAGGCATTATCGCGTGATGTTGAGAAAAAGTCCATCATCCCTCTTAAACGGCCAGTCACACCAGATGAATTAGAGTATGACTAAATCTGCTCTCTAAGGAATTTTGTTGCATATCCTTGTTTTCATGACTTAAAGCAGCAATGTAGGTTAAGCATTCTGCAGCAGTTAAGTTACTTGCGTCCCACTGATCTAGGTTTATGATATTAAAAACATGAAGCAGAGAGATAGGCTTTTGAAAGCTATTTTCTGTTAGAATTCTGACCAATGCATGAATAAGTTTCACCTTAGGTGGAAGTGTTGTTGGGAGGAAGTGAACATGAAAGGCATTCTTCATATTGTGCTGGATGGGAAAAATGCACTTAGAAAAATCAAAATATGAATTAGATTCCAAGGTCCAGAATTTAATCTTCAATGGGCATGGTTCTCCCCGCATTCTCATTTTTTTCTCTTAGCAAGCTGGATAAAAGCTGACAGGAAGTTTCTGGTTTTGTGAATTGTGATTTCCTAGTTTGTTCATCAGTACTATCCTTGAATTAAGGGTCCCTTAGCATAGATTCTTTCATTCCTAGGGCAAGTAAGTTCTCTCCAAAAGTAAAATCAAATCTCTCGTTCTTTTAGACCAAATGTGAATTCTATATTTACCTCTTGGCTTGGGTTAGACATGGTTACAAAACTTTCATTCTCTCAAGAATCTCACTTATCCTCTTTTTCCAGTTGAGAAAAAAGTTGGAATCTACGCCCTTTGTTTCCTGTCATATGTCATATGTCCAAGTAATGACTTATCTTTTGCAGATAGTGGAAGAACAATATTCCAAAGAGTATTAATGCTCTTAAAAGGAGCAAGAATTTCATATCAAAATTTGCTACCCACTATCTCCTGTTTCTTAAACCCTTCTTCCAGCAACCCAAATCAAAAAGAAAAACGGAAAGGAATCACAGCCACACATGAAAGTGCAAGCTGCATTAATTGGCCGCACTTGATGTCTTTGAGCATGAATTGCAGTGTTATACTGACAGCTTTACATTTTTGTGCTTTGTTAGGTGGTATAAGATGCTCATTCGCATTCTCCAATTTCCAATTAAAATTTCGAGTCAGTTACAAGATCACCTTTTGCTTTCATGAACTAAAAATACGAAAGAAATCGCCCTCTAATTACATCATTTGCCCCCTCTTTAAAAAAGAGAATAAGAATTCATTAGCACCTCATCTCGTTTTCTTGCTTTTTTGTTATCTTGGCCTCCACCTAACGTAAAAGCAAATCAAGGGCTGCTGGCCTGCTTTTATGTTTACTTTAGTTTGTTCCTTGTCGTTGAGCCTGCATTAGCGCAAGGTAAAAGGCAAATTCGTGCATTCAACAGATTAGACTTCATTTGGAGGCATCAAATTTGGTCAAAAGAAAACAATGTGTTATTTGAATGGCAAGAAAATAACACTTTAAAGTTGAAACCACGCGTATACAAGTAGGATTAATTCTTTCAACGCAAGGTCATTCCCTGACTTTGGGTTCCTTTCATTTTTGTCAATGTCACACTTGTATCCTTCATCTTTCTTGGACTTAGTTCCCTCGTTACTTTCATTTCCAAATCAAAATTATTCCCATTATGGAGAAAGTAGAAGAAAATAAAATGCATTTGAAGATGATATATCTCATTAAGATGCAAAAAAATGAAAAAAAAAAAGACATATATATATTTATCTAATACAATTTCCTTACACTGGCTCATGGTAATATTTTTCAAGAATATTTTTAAAGATCCTTAGAGTCTATTTGGTGTAAGTAGTTGATAAATTTATTGTTAGTTGAGAAGTTTGTTGAAAGTTGATAAATTAGTTAATTGTATTAGAAATGTTTGATAAAATTAGTTGATAAATTAGTTCATAAATGTAAAATAACATAAAAAAATATGTTAATATTAATAAATATATGAAGTAGATTAATTCATATTTATTTTGAGGTTAAATTATATTGAAACAATCAAAATATTCAAGATATGAATATAATTATCTAAAATTTAATTAACTATATTTTTTAGCATCACATATATATTTATTTGCTTATATTAAATTATCAGACATAGACTAAATATGTAATTATATGTTATCCCTTTGGTTTTGTGAAAAAGAACAACCATTAAAAATAATATGATATTGGAAAAATATTGATACATATTATGTTATGAAGATGATAATCAATTAATTTTAGTATAATATTAAAAGTCATCTTTTAAAAAAATGTCCTTATAAAATGAAAATTAGGATTTTCATAATTATGATATAGACTATCAATTTATCAATTAATCAAAAGAAGGGTAAATTTTGAAAAAAAAAAATTGAAAGTTTCCAATTTATAAGTTACAAGTTATTTAGAGTAACACATTAAAATATAATTTTTTTTTTCAAAAATTTAATTTATCAAAATATCTTTAAAATATACAAAAATACTTATTAACTAGATCAATAAACTATAAATTAATTTATTGAGTGCGTCAAATATACTCTTAAGTTAAGGACATTCTAGTCTGGGTTAGAAAATATTAAAAGATTAGTCGGTTTTCATATTATAAAAAATTATTTTTTTATTTTATTATGCATGTGAGGATGTTGATGATCTTATGGAAAAAATATACTCGCACACTTTTGCTTTCATTTTTCGGTTTTACTTCTTTTCCTAAACAAGTGGGGTTGGCAATGACTTAGGTGTGTTTTCAATATTTCCATTAAGATACAAATGCATTGGACCGAATAAAATGACATTATGGTAGGGGTTAGTGGATCCCCTAATAACCATGTTTGTCTGCAGTGGATGGCCCAAATAAAATTGGAGTCCATATGCTTTTGTCTCTGTTGGCAAAATCATATCCCTTGCTCTCCTCTGACAAAAAGTGCAATTCCAAACTTTGAACTCCAACACAGCCTATTGATATTAGAGATTGAGATCTGAGAGTAGCATTTGTTAAAAAAATAGAATCTCATGTTTATAGGAAAAGGGTTTAAAATAGGAAATTTTCGTGCTTCTATTTTACTGTTATAAGAATCGACGGAAAGTACAGCGGTGGGCAGAAAAGTGGGTCCTAAACCATCTGCATGTTCGCCGCTTACGCAACATTAAAACTAACAAAAAAAAGAAAAAGAATTGGCAACGGAGAAAAAAGGAAACATAATGAAGCGGCGGTCACGTGCCTTCGTCCTCATCTCAAAATTGAACCAAAGTCACATAGAGTTAATGGAGTTGTAAGGCCATTACTAAAATGGATTACACTCCAAACACCTTCACTCCTCCACTTTTCAATTTTCAACTGTCTTTTTACTAACATCAAATCTTAATTATTCTTATTTTCATTCATTTTGCAGAATTGGTGAGGTCAATAAAGTAAATAAGGTTAATTTAATGAGTCAAAATAGATTTAACGAACTTTTATTCCTCTTAGGATGCCTCTACTTTGCCATCAAAGCCCCTCTTCTATCCCACCTTGTCTCTTATCATGCGCCTCATGATCATAGCCATGAGGGATTACACTTTGCACACCCAACCCTTTTTAGTGGGCATATCAGCAGTTTTCTTGTAATCTGCTTTTCCATCATTTCAATGAGGCTAACCCAGGCAGGCCCTTCATGATACCATCCATAAGCTCTCTGTCTTTCCATATTTGCGGTGTCATGTTTGAGTGATTGATCTTTCTTTGGATTCTTGGGACCTCACATTGATGCGTGCACAATGTATATGCTCGCCATATGAAGGCACAGAGCCTGCAATTATGTCATTATGAGGGGATTCCATTTGAGGTGAATGATTAGTAAGGACAACATAATGGAGCCCAGCATTCCTCATTTCTTTGTACCTTTGACACAAGTTTCGTTGACTGCTATTCACCCATCTAAACTTAAATGCTCATTTCCAAATTCCATTTTGTCACTGATTTGATATAACTTATCTTTAACCTCTATTTGATAAATTAGGCCTCAAATTTGATTGCAATTTCATAGAGTTCCTGATTGAAGAATTCGTATATCTCATTTCAGTACCAGTTAGGTTGAACTTATATTACAGAAAGATAAACCTAACATTTTTATTGACAGTGAGACACAGAATTCTGAGTAGGTATTTAATGATTTTTTTTTTAAAATCAGATCCATATTCAAAACCTCAAAAGTTACGATTCTTATTACCTCCATGCCCATAAATCTCTATTTCTAAAGAACTTCCGACATGTAAGCAATAAAAGTCGTACTTACTTGATAGCTTAAACTTTTGGGTTGATTTCGTTTCAGCAAAATTAAATGGAGAGTCCTGTTAGCCAAAACGATGATGTACTTGATGGAGCATTTAGAAATGCTATGCCCTACTTCCATAATGATACTTGCTTTTATTAGCTGAGAGAGAGAGAGAGAGAGAAGAAAGGAGCCAAACGCATCTCTCTGATAGTTGCTACACTATTAAGCACTCAATGTAGCTAGTCTGCTTAGCTTATCTAGTCATTCTGCAACTAATTCTTACATTTTTCATTTTACTGTGTCCTCTATAATCTATATATGGCAATATCTCTAGTTGAATTTCACTTTCGGTCAAATTCCTGTTGAAAGCACTACTGGGTATCTGTTATTTCATCACATATTTTGTTCCAACCTCATTACTAGAGTCAAATAATGATGTGAAACAGATGATGATATAGTTGAGGGTTTTGTGATTCTTGCTGTCAGATATTTATAAAAATTAATGCTACGTACACTTACTTATTTTGTTTTAAATTTTTTTATCTATTTAATTATACATGCATTATAATTAATTAATCTGTCCATATTTATTCATTGGCACACCTATTAGGGTTATGCTGGGTATGCAATTTTAACACTTAAACCATAAATTTAAATGCAATTAATACTTTATTTGCAAAATTGGAAAACAAATCTGCAACTTTAAAGATCTTGTGAAGCTCCACTTCATGCTAAAGACGAACTCACCTACTTTGTCACATGTTAATGTAAAGTCTGTCTGCCATTTTTGCTTTGTCTACATTTAAGAGGAAACCATTGAATCATCAAGCTTAAAGAGATCTTCTCACAACAACTTAACGTGCTTTTCTATTCGTCCACTAACTAAATTTGTGCTAACCACGTTGTATCTACTTCTTCATTCAGCTTTGACAGTTTAGAGATAATCATTCAAAGTAGATATCTTCATTGCTATGGCATCATAATAGTAATTTTTATCCCTACACGGCAAGTTGTTGTTTCCCAGGATCTAAGTCAAAGACAGGTTTTATAATGATTTAATAAATTTTTGTTGAAATGTGTTTGGTTGATAGAAAATTATATGAGAAGTATAATTTAATGGGTGTATTATTTTGTTGACTACTAATTAGCAAAATAGAGGAAGTAAAATTTTTCAAGAAGTTTTACTTCTTACAAAACGTGAGAAGTTACTTATTTATCCTTCTCCTAAAGTAAGGTTTAATATCACATAATTCTTAAAGTTTCAAATCTTACAAATATATCTTTAAAATTTTCAAAAAAAATTGAGAATGTTAAAATCTTAATTAAAAAACGGAAAAGATATGTAAATTATCCATCTAATTGTTTTGAATAAAATATTGCTAAAGTTCCATTTTACCATATTTAAAGAAGTAAGGTATGTATTTTTAATTTTTTTTACGACTTTGAGTGTATTACACTAAAAAAAACAATTAAATAGGTTGTGCATTTGTCTTTTCCTGTTTCTTTATATCGAGATTTAAATATTTTTAATTTTTTTTTTAAATTTTAGGTGATTATTTGTAGTTGTGTAAACTAAATTGCTCTATACAATTTTTTATATTTAATTATATATATATCTAGGAGTAAGAAAATTGGTATGTTCATTGAATCACAACCAATGACCTTCTTTATTCGATGTTGAGGATGATTATGTAAATTGAAGATGATATATGTTCTAGAAGCAGTTGATCAAATGACTTTTTCAAAGAGAACTTTGGCAATGTGAAAGTTGATAGTCCTTGAATCGCAGAAAGCTGCATAGTAAAAACTCCTTGCAACTGTGAGGAAAGTATTCTTGATATTCGAATCAATCCCATCTGAAGATTTTTGGAGCACCAATTCTGCAACTTCTTGCATTTCTGACTCTGCTTCTGGGGTTGTGATCTTGCATGTCTTCACATTGCTGCTGCCTCTCTCGTGTGCCTGGCAAGTTCACAAGAATTACAAGAGGTAGTGAAAAATCAAGATTTCTTTAAAATTTTAATTTTGGAGAGAAAAAGTTCTGCAACTTTTATGCGGGAACTCACAAACTGAAGGGATGGATAATGCAGCACTATGCTAAAGACAAAGTTTATATGAATGATAAGGCTGAGTTTGTGAATTCAATTATGCAGTGCTTAAATGCTAAACACCTCACCATTATAAGTGGCACAACGCAAGTGCTTTGGTGTCTGTTTAAATTTGGGTCAGTCGATTATGTTTTGTGAAAGCTAAATAAGGTGATACATATAATTGGCCATTATTGCTGCAAGCAATACCCTTTTATTAAAGATGCCAGTTCACTTCACCAATAATCCAAACACCATCTCTATCAATCTTTTAATCCAAATAAAATCTTTATCAACCTTTATAAAGACTAAAGCTTGAAACAACAAATTCTATCATTATTTATCTAATAATCTTTACAGAATCTGATTTAAATGGATATCATGTATTTATTATTTTTTATATTTATTTACTATAACCTTTTTAAAATCTGATTTAAAAAGACATTAAGTATTTTTTTAAGATTTTATTAAGCATGCTGTAAATAAAAATATAATAAATTAAAATAAATGTGATGAGTGGGAGGGGAGAAAAGAATGATTGATAGCATGCAGCCAAAAAGGAGCAAGATATGGAAAGTAGGAAGTGCATTAGGCTTAATAGTTGCTCTATCACTAACCTGGTCCTTTTGATAACTATGGAGTCTACAGCAGACTCTATTTGTGAGCTCAAGGAGTTTCTGGTATTGAGGATTTAACAGTAGCTCCTCTGAAAGAAAATGGCCTGAGCTTAAGTTTATTATTTGCACTAAAAGTTCTGCTTGTCCCTGGCACTTGTCCCCTCCACTTTGCCAACTTGAAAGCCACTTTTGCCACTAAATTAACAGCATAATAATGGGCAAAAATATATATACACATATCAGTCAGGAAACATTGGAACCAGTACTTTGGTGGTATGCTGGACCAATTATGTTTTGAAACTCCATTTTTTATTTGAAATTTAAGCCCTGATCTCTTTAAACTTCCGCTGACTTGTACAATTAGCTCACACAAAATTTTTACTCTATACACAGTACATCCTATCAAATGTCAGTAATTGAGAAGAGTGAATTATGATCAGAATTAAAATATAACTAAATAGCATATGATTATTTATAAAAGTTATATGATTTTATATTTTAATTATGACAATGAATGCCACATGATCTCTTAAAAAATTATGTGATTTTATATTTTAATTCTAATCATTTATAGAAAATCTGATGATTATAATTTATTCCTTTCACTTTCGTATAAGAACAATCCTATAAGAGTAGTGTTTTCATTTGAAATTTTGTGTGTTTAATAGTGTAAAAATTATATAAATATATTCTAAAAGGAATTATTTGATTGACTTACAAATAAAATTCCTTTTAGGTATGGAGGAACTCATTAGAAATAAATAAAATTTTGGCCATCATAAAAAAATGAAATGAATTTTATAAATTTTTAAAGTTGGTGACACACCATATTTTATGCATAAGAAAAATAGTACAAATAATTTGATGTCAAATTAATAATAAGGAAAACTTACTGTGTGGTGCATATCATAGCCAATTTCATGACCATGAGAGACAAGTATATCCCATGAGATTTGATCTATGGTTCCCACCAAAGACCCCACGAGTCCCTGCCCTGTCTTGTTTTTATTCAACCTCCTGGACACAAACAAACACATCCATAATATAAATATCTAATTTACATAATAAAAAATTTTAAATATAATTTGTACAAATTAATTTTTTTTTGGGATGTGGGGGGAGATTTAAGTAATTTACCAGCCAAAGGAGTAATCTTCATCGACGCAGTGGTTGAATTTATTTACAAAGGATTTCCTCATGTCTTCATTTGTAAAAGAAGAAGTGATAGTTTCAAGCAAAGCTGTGGTCTTGGCCCATGCAAGACGTTGTTGAGACCTTTCAGGCTCAAATATGGAGGCAGCTGCCAGAAAATAAGCAAACAGAAGACTCTTTCTGCTCAATCCAAACTCTCCCAATCTTGATTCTAAGTACCACCTAATGCATGTAATTTCCAAAGTGGGAAATTTAGTGTATATATGTTGCAAAGTAAAAATTGAAACAGAAAAATGTTTGATATACTTTCATTTTAGGAATTTATCGTACATGTTCTTTAATAATCACTGGGATTACAGAATTGTATAACTCATAATTTATAAAAAAAAACTAAATTCATAATATTTTTAAAGGAATATATTTCAAAACTAATTGAAATAATTAATTTTAGTTGCTCTTACTTTTGAATTCTGCCCCATTCTGATAGGTGCAGGGCCTGGCAGTTGCTGTAATCTAGTTTTGCAAGCTCAAGATAACTATTATTGTTTACGTAGGGCATCCTGTGAAAGAAGAATAATTTTATTTGGAAATTCAGTCTGCAGCACAAAAAAAATATGCAGAAACAGTACAGTTTAAACAGATTAATGGTAAAATTTAGACTTAACAGTTAAAAGAATATATTAGTCTAGTTTTATAAATAGAAACTCTAACTAAAGTGGAAGTTTTCTAGTTTAAATATCCTTCAACACTCTTATATATATATATATATATATATATATAGATAGATAGAGATTGAATAATTAATTTGAAGGCTACTCAGTAGTTTTGTTCTGATTTTTTTTTTTGTTAAAAAGAAATTGATATCTTCTTGCCAAGTAAACAAAAAATACAAATAATTTAAAAATAGCCAAGTTTTTCAAGATAATAAAGTAGGATAATTCTTGACCAACTTCCTTATATCAACTCTTTCACAAATAGATAAATAAGAAAACGAATATAAAAAATAACACTATTATTTAAAAGCATAAGTGAGAATGTCAAATATAAGCAACAAAAAGATGGTATCTTTTATAGTAAATAAATATAAAATGGAATAATTATTAAGAAAAGAAGTGATGGAGATATTGACACTGAAGGTTAGGAAAGCAAAGTACCTATAAAGAGTCTTGCCAATCCAAATATCATTCTCACCTCCATATTGTTCTATATAAAATCTTGTCTCTATTCGAGGCAAGCTTGCATTCCATGGCATATCCAATGCGTAGCCCACCTATATATATATATATATATAAATGAATAATTAATAATTAATTAGTCTTTAGAACAAACTGTATACGGAATCACAAATTGCCAAATACTCCACCCTTATCTAATTTGTTTCTGAAATTAATTATAATTTTTTGCAATGTTATTTCACAATAATCATATATTATTATATTAATATTAAAATCGTGAAATAAATATAAATAATTATCCTATATATAAAGGTACCTCTTCAGGCAGGTTCTTCATTATGATCCATTTATCTACGAGTTGATTAGCTGCTTGTTTCTCTCTCAGAAATTTGGCTGAGAATTGTTTTGCATCTTCTAGAATCTTCTCCCCAGGGAATAATACTTGTGAAGCTCTATGCAGATTAAACATTCCCGTCACCGCTTGTGTTGTTTGCCCTCCAAAGCAAAAGAATTCTCCTTTTCTCTCAAAGTTCTTAAACACGTCTATCAAACATATTACAATCAAATTTAATCACTCAAAAAGATGAAAGAAAGTGATTAATTAACTCAATATTGAACTTAATTACCGGCAGAAACTTTGTGACCATGTAGCCTTAGTAATCTAAATCCCATAGATGTGTCGTCAATATCTTGAACCTCTGAATTTCTTGCCCAACAAATGCCCTTCTCAGTCCAATATCTGCAATTTAACAACTTTGAGTTCCACCAATACTCCATGCATAGTAAAAAAAAAAAATTTACTGGTATAATATTGTGAATCATTTTGTACCTATAAACATAGTTCATGCACTCCTTGATCTCTTGCTGAAAATATCTTGATATCCCAAGGCGTTCTAGTCTATCAACTATCCAAATATGTTCAAACAAATCTACTGGATACACGTTGGGCACTGAATATAAAAAGTAGATTAAATAGAAGAAATATCAATAATAAAAATTAAATTTACGGACATTAAAAATATAAAAAGTTAAAAACAGTTAACTTACTTTAAAAATATTCTTTGCATGTATAATATATTTTAAATTAAATTGATTTTACTTATTTTTAAATAAATAAAACTAATTTAATATAAGTTGTTTTTCATTATTAAATAAGCAAATATGAAAAGGGGATGCGTGCATATAATATTGCTGGACGTGTCATTCCCTCTGTGTGTAGGATCAAATTAAAGGCACTTTACCTCCACCATTGAACTTGGTGACTGCTTTATGCAAGTATTTGAGGCAATTCTGATCTTTGGTCTGCATGAGAGCAAAGGCAGTGGAAGATGGAGAAAACAAGAACGACCCATCTTCACACTGCAGTTTTAGAAGCTCTTTCCAATCCAAACCTGACATGCCCTCCAAGCTATGAAGCAGCGTCGTGGGCACTTTATGCATCATCTCTCTTGGAATCCTACACAATATGCAATAATGACACAACATGTTAAAAAAACTTGATGAAAAAGTGACTCATACTTTCCCAGAACAATAAAACCAGATTTTTATAAAGATAAGGTTGCCTCGGTTCCATTATCAAAATAGACATGGGCAAACGCTATAACATCATTATTGGAGCCGAACTTTAGGGTTCTGGTTACGAAGAATCTCTATATACCTTGTGAGCTTTGCATTTCTCTTTGCAAAAATATCTTTTAAGATGGTTGAGTCTTCAGGCATTTGTATGTTTAAACTCCGAGCTATTTCAAGAAGCGAAGGGAATGCAACTTCAAAGCCGATTGGCATGTGCTCAGCATTATCATTCCGAAGCTTGCTTAAATTTTCTTTGAAAAACGTCATCCCTATATATATCAGTAACATATAATTAGCTTGCTAGTAATATTGTAGAATAAAAGAGAAATTATAGAAGAGTAATACTAATTAATCACAGTTAATTTGGTCCAATCAGTTTCACTTATTGCACATTTGATAATATTTGATCCATCCATGCATCAATTTCAAATTTTTAGATTATGTTAATTGTGCATTAAGTGAAACTTAGTAAATTTGACTAGAATTACTCATCATATAAAAGGGTCTTTTTAATTTTTCAGTATATTAGTTACCTTTGTGGCACTTTTCAGGATGGATATTCCATGATGTTAATGCAATAACACAAGCTAGAGTGTTAATAATCCTATCATGGGCTGAGAATATTTTACTATCACCCCATGAACCATCAGGAAGCTGATTGTGAACAATCCATTCAAGGCAGGAAGGGAACTGGGGCCCACCACCTCCATGAACATCTTCTATAAGAGCAACCCAAGCTGTGTCATAAGCTGAAATGCTGATTTCTCCGTCTTCCATGGAATTCAATATTGATTTGATAGCAATTACAAGCTTTTCAACCTCATTGGCCACCCAAACCTTTACACAATTAATTAATAAACTCCTTAACATTAATTAGTTAATTAAACAAATGCCAAAAGTTATATATCAAAGCAAAGAAACGAAGAAAAAGTTAAGAAAGAGGCCAAAGCAGAGCTATCTTAATTAAAGTCACCTTATTAAGAGCTTCTTCCTTATCTATGTCATCCTCCACAATCTCTCGCCACTTTAAGGTTGGCAGACCACCATGAAACAAATCCGAACATTCTGTATAATTGGTTTTTATATTAAAAAATATATATATATATTAAATTCTTTAACATGAATAAAGAGACAAAAAAATCGCCCACACCTTGAGTTCGTGGTTTGGATATAGCACTGCATCTTTGGCGAAAATCAAAGCTCACTTGTTTGTCTTTCCCATCGGAAGACCCAACACCTAAAAACATAAACATTATGAGATTACTTTCAGCTTAGTTTTTATGTGAAAAAACTATAATCTTTTTCCATCTTTTTTTGAGCCGGAGAGAACGGACAACACTTCTTATAACTTTAGCCTGCTCGATAGTGAAATCTATAGAGATACAACCAAAGACAGAACCTAAAATGTTTATTAAGTTCTTAATAAAAATGAAATTAACTAACAAATTCCTAGATTGTTTATCTCTTTTGTGTGTGTGTGTGTGTGTATTTAACAAATGGAACCCGCATGCAAGGAGAAGAGACAGATGAAATCATAGGAAATTAGATTATTAAACTAAATAGAATAATATTAGTTTCATTCTTTCGTGATCTTCTGCTCCATTTGGGTGGGACGATTTCCTTCCACATGCTTTTGTGACACTTTCAGCCAGTACTTTGACGATGTTTCCTTAGTTTTAAATTATAGATTATAGTCTACAGCTATAATTTTTCTTTGTAATTACTCTATTTTTTTTATATTTATCCATAATTTTATTAATTATATACAATCATAATTGTAATGTACAATTATGTTTTTGTTATCACGACAACATCAAATGACAGATATTCCGGTAGAATGCTTCGATCAATACATATATAAACTCACAAACTTAGAGAAAAGAAATGAAAAGAAAACAGAAACACATGATATCCAAAAGCATGTAGAAGGAAATCAAAGGTGGTTATATTCATAAAGTATAACATTAAAAGAAACGAATTATTGGCAAAATAGTATCATAATAGGCAGACTTACCCAAGAAAGGCTTGGAGCAGCTATGGATGGAGGAAGAGAAAGAAGAAGGAGGAATAGTAGAGAGAGACTTAGAATGAGGAGAGAGAGAGTGGGGAAGGCGAGAATACATGATGTGGCTGCTGGCCGTGTGTTGATAAAACATCATTTTTTTTTTGTTTTGCTGTCAAAGAGAATTATGGAGAGAGCATTTAAAAGAGGAGGGAAGCAAGCAGACAGAAATGACTTCCCAGAGATTCCCACAAATGAGTGCATGGGATCATCTAATATAATATAATTTATATGATAACATTAAGGGCACTCCTGTCATTTTCTTTTTTTCATCTTTACTCTTCTCTCTTTTACTTTAATTTAAGGCATCCGGGCCCTTGTTTAAGCACTCCTTAATTACCATTAGCTAAAATTAATAGTAGGAGTTCATCGCTGAGATGCAAGGAATATCGAATAAGAGATGGCTATATCAGAGTTAGAACCATAAATCAATAGACGTAAATTAAAGTTTGTGTACTTTTTCAAACTATTCTTAACAATCCAGATGCATAAATCATAAAAGAGGATACGCAGGATGTTTGAGATGAAATCTTTCTTTACATCACCATTGCTTCGATGGGAGAATAAGGTTTCTGGGGTTTCGCTTTTACTTTCTCTCTTTGTTACAAGTTTTCACGGAAATTTATATTTTTTTAAACTTTTATAAATATTACATGTAATAATTATGTGAAAAGAAATTATAACTTTATCTATGAAAGTTAAAATACAAAATTTTTGAAATTTTTTTATGAAAAATTATAAAAAATTTAAAAAATTAATAGAATTCATGTAATTCAGATGCATAGAAACCTTTTCAAATATACAGAGAGCATAACCCAAACCATTAAAAGGACATGAGGCATTACTCAATTTCCTACACGGATTTAAACATATGATAAATTATATTTATTTTTATTAAGATTTAACATAACATACTCACCTTATGTGACAGTGAAAATAAATGCAGTTAAAAATATAGGAATAAAAAAAACGCGTGCATATTTATAAAAATAAAAATGATAGAGTACAGACTAAACCTCAACGTTGAGATTTGTGAATGAAAACCACGTGTCTAAATATAATATCTTCTCAAACATATATAATTAGATCCACTTAATATAGATGCTTAGGTTAAAGATTTACTATAATATCAGAACTCTTTTGAATAATCATTACAAGATTTTCTTTTAAAATTAAGAATATTTAAATTTTATACATATGAGATATGTGAAATATATTTTGAATAGATTTTAGTAAATGATTTTACTCATTGTTGACTGTGGATTTTGATTCAAAGCCAAATTCCAGCCAACGAAAAATTCTTTCGGGATCTTAAACTGTAGTCTGGTTTTAAGATAGTAAATGAACAAAGAAAGCAAAAAAGAAGGGAAGAGCAATGGGAAACACACAACTTTTAACGTGGTTCAGTCAAATCCGGATAGAATCAGATCTTACGTCCACGGTAATATATTGATATGAGAATATTTTTGCAGAGTTTTAACATATAAGCCTCCCCCCTCACGTTCATCTCCTTCTTGTATTTATAGAGGAGAGGAGGTTACAATTGTAATTGTACATACAGTAAATCTTTTACATCAGGCATTTAATGTACACTACATGATAGACAAACTAAATCTTATAAGTTGGTTACTGCAGATTGCTTCCTACAGATGGGCCTCGTGTGTCTACTGGGCACAATACATGTGCTGGTCTTCTGTTCAGCAAGCTTCCAGGTCGCTGGTTGTGCCTTGCTAGCCAGATCCTTCAGTCTGGGGGTATCTGTCTTTAGGATGATGAGGTCGAGCTCGCTTTATCAGGGATGAACTCAAGCTGAGGAGGTCGTTCAGGGATATGAGTTAGAGACTTAGTGTTCTGAGTGCTCTTCGAGTGAGATCTTTACCGTGCTCGAGCCATTCATTGATCCATCAAAGACGATCTAGATTTCTCATATAATATAAGCCTCCAACTCTCAGTTCGCTTCATGAGCTAGGAGCTGAAACTTCTCGGCGGTCGTTTATTTTACAGAGTTGAACATAGTCAAAGTCTTTACTGAATCTATCTTTTCAACTGCTCTAGGCCATACTTCCCACAGTACATGCCTCTTGATCATTGGTGAGTCAACCTCGTCTCTTTCTGAGGCAATAAATGAAAGTAGTTAGGAAGATTCATCTGGACTTTTCAATGAAATCGATCCTGGCTCTATTTATGGCAGAAGAAGTCATTCTTGCTTATTCATTGAGAAACTATGAACATCCCAGATGATCCTTCCTTATTTCTAGTGTTCTATCGTCCCATCGGGGTGTGTATGGTCTGTTGCATAAGGAGTTTTGAAGACATGGCTTCTCCGATAACATGGAGAGATATCATACGAATTTCAGATTACATCCTCTCGGCTTCGCTGTGAGGTTTTTGCCTGGCTGTACTACAAGAAAAACTCGATATTCTAACGGATTTAATCCGTTGGATTATTCAAACGGATTTTTCCACAGACGACGAGTCCGTTGCAATAAAGAGGGAATATTCCAACGGAAGACTCTATCTGTTGGAAAATCCGTTGGACTAATCCAACGGATATTAGAACGGACATGTATCCGTTGGAATATTCCAACGGATAAATGCCCGTTAAAAATTTTCCGTTGAAATAA
>JANHAO010007904.1:0-19906 GCA_026873985.1 Saraca asoca | reverse complement strand
TGTACACATTTTTATTATAAATACATATGCTTGGCTCATTATTGAGCACAGCTTCATAATAACATCTTCTCTATCTCTCTTAACAAATATGTTTGACTTCTACAAATCTGTTCCATGCACAGAAACATCTTAGGAATTGTGATAGTGATATAAGTTAAACAAGAAAATAGAAAAAGAAATTAACGATAACAATGTGAAAACCTGAGTCTGTAACCAAATAGAACTGATGCAGTAACCTGAGTTTGTAATCAAAACTTGAACAGAGTCATACAGAATTTACCCAGTAAGAAGCAGTTACAAACCTTATCAAGGTACTGAGCAAAGTTTCTTGGAGAACCACGCATAACCCTAATGAGAGTCATGAGGGACACCAAATGAACGGGTGAATCAGATGCAGTAGACCAAATTTGGCTTTCTATCACAGTCAAAAAGCCCAGTATATCAGCTATCGCTAAACTTGGAAGAAGAATTTCAACCAAAGTCTTCCGAATTGCAACTGATACAGCTGGAATGTCTGCCACTGAATTACCCGATGGACCACTCAACTCTATTTGGAAAAAAATATCCCCAATCAGACGAGGTATTTCAGACACTATGTATTCTCTCCATGTATTCTCCATGCCCTCTGCAAGAAGCTCGGCAGCAGTGGAGCTGTACTTCTCATTCATGGCCATGGCCAATTTCATCAATGGATGAACAACCAACATGGCAAGACTTGGCTTCACCAGACTAGGATACCAAATTGCTAGTGCAGAAGCAACAATAATGTGAGATGACATTGCATCTTGACTTGTTCCCCCAACACAAGAAATCCAATCTTGCATTTCAAATGATTCTAGCCATGCCAGTATATTGGATTCCTCAGCTTGGGAAATTCCATGTTTTTCTTCATCGGTAGATGTGCTTTCTGCTCTAGTGTCACCCAGCTCTTTGCCTCTGCTTCCAGTTAAAAAGCTCATATCGGCAGGGTCAGTAGCTTTTGAGTTGCATAAAGGTAATGGAATAGCATGAGAGGCAGCACAATGAAATAAAGAGCGTGCTGCCATACGTACATGTTCACTTTCATCTTGCCAAAAAGCCACTAAGAGCTGTAAAAAGAGAAGGATAGAAATGTTAATTTAATTGACAAATCATTCAATGACTAATTAACCTAGTCAATCACCCACAATGGAATAAAAATGGATACCCAGCGTTGATGATTCTGGTAAAATTATTTTAGGGTACAATAAAAGTAAGGGTAAATAACATAAAATCCCTTTCAACTAATCGCAATGTGCACATAACCCCCAAACTATAAAAAGGTGTGAATGACTTGACTTAACTTCATAAACGGTGCACTTAACCACTTATATTAACTTTTGTTTTACTAAAATTAACAACATAACCCATGTGCTTATTATATGATTAATTACACTCTAAAATATATATTCATCATTTTGGTTGCAATGGAGAAATTGGTGTTCGTAGACATCTTCAAATACCAGACTTGAAGCTCCAACATCCATAAATGCTGGATTTTGGGAATGAAAATGCATTGTATTAGAGTTCCAACTTCCAAAGTTTACAAATGGTGGATTTCAAAGATAAAGATGCATTTTGTAGTGTTAATTAATTAAGTGATAGGGAAATGACTTATTTTATTAAGTTTAGTGAACAAAAAGGATAACAAAAGGAGTTAAGTGTACAGTTTATGAAGTTTAAGGGATTATGTGCACATCACAAATAGTTGGAAGGGGCTTTGTGTAATTTACCCTAAAAGTAAATACACCATGAGCAAATTCTAGGCTGCAGCAAAGAGTATGAACCAGACTTCATCACATCTAATGCATACCCAATTCAATTTAATTACCACGTTTGGTAAGATGGACAGCAAATATATAATGCATATCCAGTTCATACAATCTTGTCAACAAACTGACAGATAACATAGGGACATGAGTGAAGTCTAGATTTAAATTAGAAAAGGAAACACCAATTTTTACAGACTAGGACCTGTAATGAAGGTGGCTTCATATCTGGAAATTCTTCCATGAAATTCCGAGTATAGAATGCTGCTAGATTGCTGCACATGATACCATCAATTGTCAGCATTAGTTGGTTGTGTTTTGGAACAATAAGGTACAAAGAGTTCAGAAATAGGGAAGAAAAAATGGTAAATTTCAAAATCACATGGTAACACTATACCCTAGCAAAAAAAGTCTAAAAATGATATTCATTTGAAATTGAAAATAAAATGCAAAATGAATACAAGGAGAGAACAGTAATAGTTGAAGTCTACAAGTAAACTGATTTCTGCAGTGTTTCCTTTTTTTTTTTCCTCTCTTTTGGGTGAAATTGCTAGTGTACCTGCCAGCCACTGAACCAGTGTGAGACAAACCAATCAAATGTTGGGCAAGCGATACCATCATCAGCGACCTCATTGAACAGAATTCAGATGATGATTTCCAGAGCTGAAATGTGGATTTTAATGTCTCAGGAACAGTTGAACGGAGATACATAAGAAAATAGGTCCCAATATGCAATTCAACAGATCCAAATTACCTCAAGATTAGCACTCAGAGTAGGAAACATCAATGTCAAAGACCCTTTGTCCCCCTGCATACCTGAAGCTACTATAAAATTTTCTGGTCTCCTCAGCTTCATGTCACTTATCAGCAAATCATCAAGCTCACTGTTGACACCCCACAGATGTAAAAATGACAAGCTAAACCGAAGTAAGTAGTCTTCAAATTGCCTAATCCAATCATGCCACTCCAAAGTTTCAGTCTGGATTTCACACAGAGTGCTTGGATTTTGCTTTTCAATTCCTCGCTGCTTCAAATTAAAATTCACTGGCTTACAACCACCAGTTGCCACGGACTCTTGCTTCTTATAAAAGAACAGCAACAATGCAAGATCAAAACTCAGAGCCACAATACCAGGGAATGGGCAAGAACACTTGATAGGAAGCTTGTTACTCCAGAGTGTGGAAAGAGCAATTGAATTTGCTTTTGCTGAATTTCCTTTACCTGCATGTGTTTGGGAAGCATTCAGCTCAGTGACATTTGAAATACTTGGCATAGACCTTGATGATGTGACCAAATTCTCTGACAGACTAGAGGGGGATCTAGAGAACCTTCCATCTTCAACTACCGGAAGAAGTAATGAAGATACTGATGTATTTCCATTCACCAATGTGCCAGATATGGAATTCATGCTGATGCTTTTACAAAAATGACCAAACATGGAACGTGCAGCTGTCCCACGTAGGATTCGCTCACGGGAGCCTGTCTTTACATCCCAAATATATAACACATCAGTAGCATCAGATGTTCCAGAATGTACTTGGCAGAGACATGCTATATAACCTCTTGCCTCATCCCAAACAACTTTTGAAGGATAGTTAATATGTCCAGGAAACATTCTCTCCACCCGCAGGGTTTCAAGAGAAACAAGAGCAACACATGAGTCCTCGCTAACTGAAAGGAAGCACTCACTCCAAGGATGCTCAGTCAAAGAAGGAGGAAGAATAATTTGGCACACTGGAGCCACATGATGATGCATTACCATAATAAGGTGGCCAGTGTCAAGATCCCATATACGAACTGTGCAATCCATGCTTCCAGACACCAAAACCCTATTGAAACTCCGGCCATTGACATTAAACCCCATTTGATGTGCTGCCAAACAAAGTACTGCACCTGTGTGCCCCAAGAAATATGGTTGGCATGCATTTGACTTTTCCTTAGGATTGGAACTTGCATTGTCAAAATCAAGCCCCTGAAACAGATCAAATCTTACGACCTCTATTTCTCCACTTAAGAAACCATATACAACAGCATAAGGAGTAAAGAGGTTCTCAGATATAATCATGGAAGAAGAAACAACCCTTCCCCTATTAACATCATAATTATCTATATTATCCACATATATATTGTTTAGATCCTCTGCACTAGAATTTGACATTTTCTCTAAAACATCCAGTCCCTTGAGCTGAGTAGACTTCTCAAGCCAGTCGGTGAAGGACACACGTTCCCCAAGCATTCTGCACTGCTGATACAATTTACTAGTTACAATATCAAAATGATGCAGTGACCATATTGAGACATGAGGCCTCCATAATAAAGGTTCCTCGTGATGAAAGCAAACTGACTCGACCCGGACCAAATAATGATAAACTTGTACGAAAAAAGCAGATACCCTCACATCAGGCTGATAATAAGTAGCAGGAATCTCAGAATGTGGTTCACATTGGAAAACATAATCCTTATATGATATATTATACAAAATTGCATAACCTCTATTGTTCCACACAGCAAAAATTTCTGGAATCAAGTGACTGCCTTCATTTGTATTCAGCACATTACCCTCCCCCTCACTTTCAATAAATATGCCTCCCATAACATGTGCTTGAGTAGAGTGCCCATCAGAACACAAGAGCTTGTCCACCAAAGAAACCTCTCCAATTTTAGTATCAGGAGATAGAAACCTAAATATGCAGCGGTCTTTCAACATGATAGCAATGATGCTCCCATGGGTTGCAACTGAAATAACTTGTTGTGCACCACTCAATCCCTCGACCAAAACAGAACTTTCCAACTGGAATGTATCTTTGTGCAAACTGATCAAACTTTCCCCATTATCTTGAAGGTCTTTTGATATTGAAACTGTCTGCTGCTTACCAATTGAATCAGCCACAAATACAGAATGTCTCTCTTTATCATTATCAGCTGAAACTACAGCCATAAACTTCATTGAACCTATAGATAGATTTCCATGAAAGATGGTTTGAGTAATAGTAAGTGAATATGTGTCAACAATGATGATGGTGCATTTTGGGGGCTTCCTAGGCTGAGTTTCTCTATCCATCGGGCCTTCATTTTCATCTGTGGAAGTAACTGAATGGATGTCAGATACATCGAAATTGTCCATGAAAGAACAACCAATACATGCATATCTTGATCTCGAAGGCAATGTTCGAATCATGCGTGGACTGCCAACCCAATGTGGCAATTGCCTCCTGCATCGGCAATGTCCACTGCTTTTACTCCACACACACAAGAACCCATCAGTACATGCACTAATTAATGCGCTAAAATCACTTGAAGCAGAACTGGCCACTAAATTACTTGAATGGTCTGCATTTTCTTTGGCTATGATAGGACTACAAATACCAAGATCAGTTATGGGTGCTGCATGACCGCACAACATACCCACTGGTTTAACTTCCTGAAAATCAGTGTGTTATCAGTAATCACATAAGCATCAAATGAAAGGACAATCCAACAAAGTCTTACTCGCCTGAGTTAGACAAATTAACGAACAGTTCAAAGACCAAAATGTAAAATTTCGAAAATAACATAGTTAAAAAAAAAAAAAAGAAGCCAAAATTGTCAGAAAATGTGGAATTACCGGTGTGGAAGAGTAATCAGAAAGGTTCCACCAGATAATGGAGCCATCGGATCCAGCAGTGCAAAAGGTTGGAGGTTTGGCGAAAGCAGCAACGGCGGTGACTCTGTGAGGAGGAGGCGTGCCTGACCATATGCACGCCACGGATCGGCACTTCATTCTTCAGTGTATCCAACCATTTAATTCAATACTCAGAATTGGAGGGCTCGGGAAAAAACAACACTCAGACTCGGGCTCAGAATTGAGAAGCTATGAACTATATACTAATTACAGGGTCCAGAATGCGGTTTCGGGCCTACAGACAAATCATCTCGTTTCCTTTGTCAAAAACAAATGTAAAACAAATTGAATCAATTTTGGTTTCTATAAAAGAATGCGATTGTTGACCGGTGATCAAGGTATTGCAGCTTCCAGATGCTTAAGGTTAGACTCTCTTAATTTTGGCAAATTATATAAACTGGATGGCAGATTAAAGTGAGTACAATGATTCAAACTGTTATTCAAAAGAGAGACAGCAAGTCGTTCTTTTATCTCGTGTTGCAAAATCTCTTAAAAAACTATTGAGCGTCAATGAAGTTAAAAAAAAAACAAAAAATTGAGTTACTTGATTTAATATGAACATAATAAAAATATATATTTTTTAAAATTATTAAAATTTTTAAAAATAATAAATTTTGTGAATCTATCACTCCATTAAAATTTACCATCATAACTTATATTTATGAGTTTTGAGATAAACAAGCATACTAATTATTAAAAAAAATATTTTTAAATGTCCTTGTCCATGGTTTATTTTATTTCATTTGTGGTGATTAAAATGTTAATTGATTATTCAATTCGTAACTCACGTTCAATTTCGTTCAAATTTTAAGTAGCTATTTTCATTTAAATTTTAAGGAGCTACTATTATATATATATATATAACAACTTTACAAATTTTAATAACTTTACAATTGGTAACTCATTTTAAGTTGTAACATGTCTCTCACAAGGAGAGAGATACAACAGCTTTACAAATTTTTCCCCTGTTGATAAATTTATTCACTCGTCATTATAATTAAAAAAAAAATTAAACAATATAAAATATTTTATTTTTTTAATATAATGTCTAAAAAATCATGACAAAAAATAATATTTATGGATTAATAAAACATGTCTTTTTCATTATTATATCATAATATATTATTTCTTTAATTATAAAATAACATAAAAATTTTTATATATATAAATAAATAAATATTTTTTTTATAAAAATGTTTTTAAATAAAATAAATAAATTATAAAATTTCTTGTCCAAAAAGTGAGCTCATTTTCTCTCACGTTGTTAGAGGAATAAAGGAATAAGTTTTATTTTTTTTTTCAACCCTCTCCTGATAGCATTCTCTTTGAATTTAAGAATTGTTTATGCCCATAAAAAATATTATGGGACTAATCAATTCCTGAAATACCAACCTATAATGAAAGCAAAATTTGAGGATAAAAAAAAAAAAAAGGGAAAAGATCCACCATAGTTTGGGAATTTTCTCATTTGTCTGATAAATTAGTATTCAAGTGTATAGACACCATAGTTTATAATTTGCATTTAATTTCATTCGTATCTAAAAACAACATCCAAATTAAGTTAATGAAATTATAGTTTATAAGTTTTTTTTTTCTTTTATAATTGTGTTCCAATATAAAAATTTAAAGTGTGAAAAAAAATAAAAACTAGAAAAATTTGCCTTAATAGGAAAACATCTACCCTCATTAGATAACGTCCCTGTTGTTTTTCTTTAACTTATCAAGTAGGTGACACAGTTAACATGTAAAAAAAAAATATAATTTCTTTTAAAAGAAAGCTAAAGATCAAATAAAAGTTTTTTTTTTATGAGATTCACTCGATGCACAGTTAATATTTAATTTAAACTTATTTTAAATATTTATTAACATTCACACTTGATACAAAAAAAAAATTAAATGATTATGAGTATGTTGGAAGTGTTTTCAAGTGTTTTTATTTTATTATTTTTTAAAAATTATTTTAAAATTATTTTTTTTAAAATAAAAAATAAAAAATTATTTAAATATAAATTTTAAAAATAAATATTCTTTTTATTTTTTAAGATGAAAAAAATATATTTAATATTATTTATAACTTTATTATTAATAAAAATAAATATTCTTTTTTTTTTTATAAAAATTTAAAAATAATTTATAAAAAATAAAGAAAAATATAATTTTAATATTTTTAGAAAATTAGTTTTTCAATTACACTTTTAGAAAATAATTTTTAAAAAATAATTTTTAAAAATAGATTATCAAATAAATTTTTTTTACTTTTATAAAATAATAAAATAAAAAAATTATTTTTAAACATTAAAAAAGACAGCTTTCCAAACAACCCCTTAATTTTACATCAGTAAAACGAACTCAGAAAATGAATAAACAAAAATCCCAAAGGTCTTTTGTCGTCTCATGCAAGTCCCAACTCGTGCATCACATTCACTGCTATAGTTAGAAGTCTCTAGAATGAAATGGCGAAGAAGCTGGTCGTCAACCGTGCTTTTTTATCTTCTCTTTGTCTAGGTTGACTCTCACTCTCACTCTTGGAATCCATGGCGAGCGACCTGCTAAAGAAGGCCAAAGAGGCATTCTTCGACGACGACTTCAACCATGCTGTTGATCTCTATTCTCGAGCCATATACTCTGACTCCAACAACCCCGATCTCTACGCTGATAGAGCCCAGGCTTATATCAAACTCGACTGCTTCACTGGTTCTTAATTTTCTTAATTAATTTTTCCTCCCTTGCATATTTTGTTTTCTAGCTGTCTATGATTTTTCGAACCAGTCTTTTTTTTTTTCTTGTTAAAATCTTGCTACACAAGTTTCTGGATATCCTTTTACGTGAAATCTAAGAAATTAAGGAACCAGTAAGGGTAAAAGTCATCAAATTTATGTGATTTGATGTGGGAAAATGATTACTCTGTTATTGTTACGCGTTTGATTGTGGCATGGAATTAATATTATGCAATGCGTCTATACATATATTTATGTAAATATTAACATTTTGGTATTGGAAATTGACGAGCAGAAGCAGTTTCTGATGCTAACAAAGCAATTGAACTGGATCCATCAATGGCAAAGGCGTACCTTCGTAAAGGGTCTGTGAACCTGAACTCAGCAACTAGAATTTTCAATTTACCTGTATTTCCTTTATAATAGATTACCAATTCTTCCAAGTTATATTATATTGATTAGCTATACGTGCGAATATTTATAATTAGTGATTGTTTGCAATTTAATTAAGCCTCAAATTGCTTACGCATTGTTTGATCAAATTAGTGATAATTAGTTGCCAAATTGATGTATTGCTTTTCTTCAGGACTGCGTGCATTAAACTGGAAGACTATCATACTGCCAAGGTAGCCCTTGAAATCGGTGCTTCTTTGGCACAAAATGATTCGAGATTCACCAAGTTGATTAAAGAATGTGATTTTCATATTGCAGGTGAAGAGATATTGATGACTTTATGAACATATAATTCTGCTGCTCATGTGCATGTTTGTTTTGAAGAGCGTCTCTGGGGTTTGGTGTTTGATGTTTACTATTTTCGGTTTTAAGTTTGTAGGTGCATTGCCAAAGTAAATTATTCTTTAACTCTAAGATTCATTGAACTAATGAATCAAGTTGGTTGTACTGGTTAGCTGCAAAATGCTGAGTTATTCTTTTATCGCATGACATAATTGTCTACAATAGTGTGTTTTCTTGCTATACTTCCTCTCATTTTCTCATAATAGTTGTTGCCATAAATTTGCCCTTCATATGATATCCAATCATTTGACAATTGTGAAATCTTCTCTTTTTGCTTCGCAATTCTGTATGCTTTTCTCTTTTGCACATAGCATCTGTATGACCTGCATGTATGTCTTGCTTCTTTTTCAGGGAAATCAAATGGTCCCATTAGCTCCTTATCACCTGATAGGCCTGCATCAACTGTACCACCTGGTGATGGCCTCCATTCATGTAATAATACTGCTGGTGCAAGGGATGAAACTGAAAGAGAAAGGCACATGTCTCAGACGAATGAAGTTAATTCAATCAGGCCAAAATACAGGTAGTCCCTATTTTTTTTTTTCTTCTTTTTTGCCACTTATCTGGGTTCATTTCTATCCAAAAGAGCACATGATGAAAACTCATGAGTGTCATTTTATTTACTGTCATATTTTTTAACTTCCCTTGGGCAGTGGGCACCGGTTACATGGGAAAATACAGGTTTTGAAGTTATACTATTTGACATGAGTAATTTGTGATTATAATGCGATGAAGTGCAATGTCCCTTGAGATAATGTGAACTTTTCAATGAATAGGGCTTGCTTTTCTGGCTTGTCTGCCTCTCTCTGTATGTGAGTTAATCTCTATAAATATGTCTAAATTGGCAGATCAATTTTGTGATTATCTATTGATTGATTCTTGAGCAGGCATGAATACTACCAGAAGCCAGAGGAAGTGGTTATGACAATATTTGCAAAAGGAATACCAGCAAAAAATGTGTCTGTTGACTTTGGCGAACAGATTGTATGCTTACATTCTGGATTTTCTTTCCCTTCCCCGATAGATTTCTGTATACTTATCAAAGGATAACAATCCAGATCTTCTTGCTGATGAATTATGCACTGAGACTAAAGTGCTTTTTTGTTGCAGCTGAGTGTTACTATTGATGTTCCTGGTCAAAGTCCTTTTCATTACCAATCTCGATTGTTTGGAAAGGTATTGCATTAACTCATTTTTAGCAAGTGAGTACTTCTTGTGGGGCTGTAGGGTGACTCTTGATCAGGAAGTACTTATTTTGATTTGAAAATAAGATCTGTGTGGTTACAAGCTTTGCCAGTGATAATACTGAAACATTTATGTACAATTGATTGTGAATCTCAGAGTAACTTGAGCCCTTTTCTCCTTTTGGGTGAGCAAAACAGATAATTCCTGATAAGTGTAGATTTGAGGTGCTGTCAACTAAAGTTGAAATCCGCCTAGCGAAAGCTGAAGCTATTAATTGGGCATCTCTTGAATATGGCAAGGATGCGCTTCCACAGAAAGTAAATGTGCCAACAAGTAAGCTTGCTATGTTATTGATCTATTTATCATACTTATTCTTGTATGGATCTAATTGCCATAGCTTCTTATACTGCTTGACTATTTGGGGAAACATGAATTTTTTGATTTATTAATTATATTGTCTGCTATCAATAGTATAGATTAATTAATTTTGGACATGCGTTTTACTTTCTTGTTGCAATTCAATATAAGATATTTAGCTACTTTATCGGTGTTTAAAACACTTCCTTTGTATTTTTATGTAAGTTGAATCTAAAAGGCCTTCATACCCATCATCAAAGCCAAGAACAAGAGATTGGGATAAGCTGGAGGCTGAAGTCAAGAAAGAGGTTTCTCAGCTATTCCTAATTCTATTTGATTATAACACATAATTTTTATATATCAAGAACCGATTTGATGTTTGCATCACATATATATTGTTTAAATAGACTGTTAACAATAATGGCCTTCGTTTCAGGAGAAAGAAGAAAAACTAGATGGTGATGCTGGGTTGAACAAATTGTTCCGAGATATTTACCTAAATGCAGATGAGGACATGAGAAGAGCGATGAGCAAATCTTTTGTGAGATTTCCATTCTTCCTGTTTAATTACAGTTGAGTTTATATTGCAATCATTAACCCTTTTTTTTTGCCTTTCCATCTTGGACTTGGTTACTACTTGGCAGGTGGAGTCAAATGGAACAGTTCTGTCAACGGACTGGAAAGAAGTCGGATCAAAGAAGGTGGAAGGCAGTCCTCCAGATGGTATGGAGTTGAAGAAATGGGAGTATTAACGTAATATTCAAATGATTGTTTGTGATTGCTAAAGCATCCTTACAATAACAGTTACTTGCATGCTTCGAACTCCTTCAAGCAGGCGAGAAGAGTTAATGGAGTGTTTCGATTTCTAGTTTGTGTGATTTAGGATCATTTTGCATGAAGAATGACCTATTTGCATTTTATGTACACGGTTTTCTTTGTTGTTAATATAACTATTGGTATGT
Organism: Saraca asoca; assembly: GCA_026873985.1. Classification (NCBI taxonomy): domain Eukaryota; kingdom Viridiplantae; phylum Streptophyta; class Magnoliopsida; order Fabales; family Fabaceae; genus Saraca; species Saraca asoca. Next base: position 8,442 of record JANHAO010007904.1, on the reverse strand, counting down.
GTTTGATAATATTGGTGGCAATGTTACGATGAGCACGGAATTATATAATTTCATTCAACCGCCATCCTACCCCCAACTGTGCCACTGATTTTACATATCGGTGGTCCATGCAAAATATGTACACATTCCTTCAGGCCCAACTCTATAAACCTGCCATAAATTTTCAGTAGAATAAACTATTTCAGGTTGAACAACTCATGCATGAACACAAAATATATGGGTATTTAGGATTAATTTATCGATGAAATAATTGATTATAAATATAATTAATTATTAATTTATTTTATATTTAATAATATTTTTAGTAATTGATTATATATAATTTATTAAATTTTTCAATAGAATAAAATTACTTTAGATTGAACAACCCATCCTCTTTGCCATTTAAGATTGAACACAATATGGATATTTAGAATTCATTTAATATAATTCATTTTCCATTAGGTAATATTTTTTAATAATTAGCAATGCATAATTTTTGTTTGGATAATATATAAAAATATCATTTTTTTAGTATTAAATTATTGAAAAAGAAAGGAAAAAGGAAAAATAAGATTTTTTTTTATTATTATTATTAAAGTAAAGATAATAAAAGAAGAAAATAATAATAATAATAATATAAGTATAATTATAAATATTTCTTTCTATAATTGATTAAAAAAATTATATAAGATAATTTTTTGTTTAATTGGATTTGTTGTTTATACTTGATTATTAAAAAATTCTGATTATTATATCAAATATTTCAAAAAAAAAAAATACTATAATCAATTTTCAAATATATCTAAAAAAATATTGTATTCAATTATTAGATTTATCATGTTTCTTTCTTTTCCTTTCACCCTATGACTTACCTACTCCGATTTGTATAATACATCCTAGACTGTGAAATCAGATAAATGCAATGCCTGGACAAGGTAAGGTAACTTACGATACAACCTTGAACTAGAAGAAACCTCTTCCAAGCAAATGCAGGTAGATCTATCCTTGAATATTGTGTGTTTGAGAATGATTATGGGTATTCCTGTGGTTTGCGACGAGCGCCAGCAATTGAGGTGGAACTCTATTTGGCAGAACCTGCGGCAAGCCTTGTGGCCCTAAACTTTGCACCGATTGAGTTGGCTCAATCATTAGCTGTCTAATAGCGTCAGAATATTGCTGACCAGCAGGACTTCCACGCATCCGTCCCGTGGGCTGCCAGTTCTGCTCCGTTTGCAAGTTGTATGAACTGTCAGACCTACAAACTGACTGCATTGTATAAGATGTTTCATTGTGAACTGGAATGGATGGCCACTGGTTGACAACCAGTGCATCTGCCATAACCCTGGCTTGTTGGCCATTAGAAGTAGCTACTGCTGCCTGAACAATATCACCTTGTGAACCACCTTGCTGATTATGGGAACGCTGGGAATTCATTGATTGTATGGTGCCTGACCATTGACCCACCGGACGGACTGCCCTTAGGTTAAGAACTTGCTGCAGGTGTGGATTTTGCAATTCAAATAAACTAGATGCTCGGTATTGATTCGGCAACTGATTTGGTGCCGGAGCATTAAACTGAGGGACCTGGCTCTGAGTTCAACGAGAAGCAAAAACCATGAATACAGGAGCCACAAATAAAAGCTAATACTAATCAAACGAGGTTCTTCTGATGATTTTTAACATAATTAACATATCAAATCAATCTAAATGAGTTTTAGCAGATGATATCATTATACTAAATACAACATATAAAATGAAGAATAACAAATTAATGCATAAAGTAAATTAATCCATGTAGAAAAAAAAACAAATGGAGAAACACTAGTATAAAGCATTGGTTCAATTTAATACGTTTATGAATAACCCATAAAGTTGGGTTATTCAACTTATTCCCAATAGTTTCTTTGAGAAGATAATTCGATTTTCATTAATTTCCGTAATTTTATCCATTCTTTCTTTGACTAGTACTTATCTGACTTGTAGACCTTTATTGTCCAGAGCAACACAAAACAAATGAAGACTTAAAGTTAAAATATAGTATTATCTCGTTACCAATATATATATATATATATATATATATATAGTGCTATCTATAAAAGACTAATGTATTATATTGATATCTAACATCACTGATCTTTAAGTTGAATTCTTCAACCAATTCAAGTTCTGTCCTCGTAATACAACTGAACTTCTCTATTTCGTTGCCCTTTTTAAATAAGATTCACAATAGATCAAAGCAGAAAAGAAGACAATATTTTTGTTGGTGAGGACTAAAAAGAGTCTTAAGATATTAGATTATCGAGATTCAAGAGGATAGAAGGAAGAAAAGCAGAGACACTTAGCGAACTTAACCAGTGTTACTGATTGATGCTGCAATACAGATGAGGTTATGCCTGAGACCTGAGACATATTTGCAAGTGGGCGAGAGAAGTGCTGTTTTCTCTCTGTCTCACTCAGTAAGGCAATGCAATCACCTGCAGTGGCTGGATTGGACAAAGGAACATGAGAAGTAACGGGGGGAATTGCTGGGTATCGAGGGACTTGTATTATTTCCTAATCTCTGTTGTTGTCTCAATTTCTGGGATTGTGCTAGGAGGGCCTGAATTGTTAGTGGGGTCCTGTTAATATGTCTTGGTATTGATGGTACCGATATCCCATAGTCGTTCAGTGAATTCAAATAATTGGATTGTTGCAGATGAAAGTTATTTGGTGCATAAAATTGATTTTGTGTGACGGTTGTTGGGGTAAGAGTATTGCCATGATCGTCAGTTTCTTGACTAAATGCTGGAGAACTGGCATCAGTCAGAACTGGAGGCACGGAGACGGTACCAACTGTTGGGGTATCCAACCCACCATGAGCCAAGTCACCTTCTATCCGAGCAGCAGCATTTTGATTAAACCCGGCAGAGGTCATACCCATGGAAGTAGAATTTGGGGGTACAGATTGACGCTGAAGATCTTCCAGAAGAGGTTTCCTCTCTTTGATTTCACACTAGTTTATGATCTCCATCTGCTCATCATCAGTGAGGTCTAAAGCATCAGGAAGGACCCTGGGGGAGCAAGTATATTCTTGTGGCTCAGTCTGCTCCATATCAGAATTTTGGGCCTTCTTCTCTGTCGTATCCACATTATGCTCATTCTCCAAGACAGCCTTCCAAGATCCATCAGCGCGGATAATCACCTTCACAACATCCTCACCAATGTCTTTAAGGACCTACATTAAAAAAGCCTTCTTTCCGTTAATCTTTTGAGGTGAGAGCATACATTAAAGGTAAACCAAGTAAATAAACTATAGATCTAAATCTACTTGTCTCAACCATATTTTGATCAAGACGAATATCTGCATAGGATACAGATTGATTGCAGTGAGGACAGCGCCATGATGGCCTCCTTGAATTTATATTAATGAAGTTGCTAAAATCGAAACACTACAAAAAGTATAAGACAACAAAAGTCTAAGAAAAAAGAAAAGAAAATAAGATCGAGAGAAAGTGATATCAGGCAATCAAGTTAGTCCAATAAATATTAGCATGGATCATTTCCCTTAATCAAACAAGGGCATTTATCACTGAAGATGCTTGCATAAATGTCCTTTAACAGGAGTCTTCAATACGTGTAAAACTGTTCAATAAAAATGAAAGACAAGATTTATCAGCTCTGTGATGGATATATGTCATGGGGAATAAAATCAGTTTCAAAAAAGTATTGTTTATGATTCTATCATTGCCAATCTACTGTAAGAAGCTACTAATAGACAAACCAGCAGAAGCAGAAATAAATAAAGGCAAAATGAGTGACAAAAGCTAAAAAGAATAATACAGCATACCTTATAGGACTATTAAGTGAAATTCGTGATGACTCAATAATATCAGGACCTGATAATTTAGGAAAACAGAAAACAAGCAGTAACATAGCCATGCAAACATCTTGAAATAAAAACATACTTTTATTATATATAAAGGCATTACCCAACAGGCACATGCCAATTTAAACATTAGTTCCAATAGGTATTCTACAAGTTTCTAAAAGACATACACCAATAACTAACTGGCTCTAAGAGTTAAACCTTACACCACCTCACATATCTCCACAAGGACAAAGGCAACTAAAAAGTTAGATTAACCTATGTCTTGTCGTGAAACCAAAGCATAGGTTAAACTAACTAAGCCCTTGGGGTATTCGATGACCATTCTATTTATAGATTTTCAAAAAGTTAGCAAAATATATAAATAGATGGTTGAAACCCTAAGGGTTATACCATCCCATAGCCATCATCAAAAGGACATCTAAGGCTTCCAAGGGAATAATCTCAACTTTATGTAAAACCTCATGACCAGTTAAATTCAAAATGATGATGTAGTGAATCTTGATCTGGTACACTCTTAAAGGACTCTTTAAGATGGTAATAAAGACATCAGCAGTGATTTCCATAGGGTTGTTATTCATCCTTACTTTATAGGAGGTGGAATAGCTGCAAATTCTTGAGAATCTGAAAAATAGTCTACAAAGAATGAGTATGGGGCTTAGTGAGATTAATTAATACCTAACTTATGAATTCCTCAACAATAACAATATATATGTACGTCATAGCTATACAATCATATTTCATACTAAGCTTAATAAACAAGTCATAAGTCCCAGAGACTAACCGTTGAATGTTATCACACCACATTATCATTAACACATTATAAAGGATCGCGATTTTCTTACGGCCTCAAGCTATCATCATCAATCATCACGTTGTCAAGTCACATTATAGCTCATTTAGTATTTCTCAAAATAAAAATTTAGGTAAGAAGTAAAATAAATAATAACAATGAAAATTCTTCTTATTACTCCTTTTCAATCTTATCCCTCTAGATTCTGCCTTATCCGTTACTCCATATCAGAAGGCACAAATCCAATATCCAATTCATATAACCATCTCATCACATCAATCACTTCTCATTATCATTATTCATCATCCCATGTTTCATGGAGGAATTTTCAAGGTTTCAAACAGTAACAATTATGTCACACAATTCACATTCTGTCACAATCATAATTACACATTCTTTATCACATTATCACTATAACTATCAGGGTTATTACCATAGCCTCAATATAGATTATATACAATTAGTAGAATTATTTATATTAGTTTATTAATTACTCATTTAAAACTTATTGACAATCATATTGGGAATTGGATGGGATCAATATAAGGTTAGGTCAAGGAGATAAGAGTTATTTGAGAGAGAAATGAATTAAAGCTAAATATGGAGGTAGGATTAGGATCACGAGCATGACTGTTGTTGAAATTCAAGTAGAATCATGATTAGAATCGCAACGATCAAATAAGAATGGTTAGATTTTACTCAAGATGATTCAGTGAAAAAATGCAAGTTTGCTTACCCAAATTATAAACTTTTAGGAAGTCCAAATATGTACGTGATCAGAATCACAATTGGAATCGAAAAACAGGGTAGGAAGGGTTAATTTGAATTGTAGGAAACTAGTTAAATTTTTTATTTGAATTGTAAGGCATAATGCAACTCGATTTCTACGAGCATGATTGTAAAATTAGTGTAAATATGGCAATTTGACTCATGAGTTCTAGAAATGCAGAAAAACAGTAGCCAAAATAAGGGAAAAATTATCCAGTTTTCACCAAATCATATAGGTTCAATGTACCATTGTATTAGAAGCTTAACAAGCATAAATTTCATCTTTTCCAAACATGAAACCAAATTTATATCAATAAGTCCAATCAAACTCAAACTTTGTTATGCAATCACAAATACCCATTTTTTTCAACTTACACAAATATTCAATGGATCACAATCAAATAATCACATCATAATTCATAAGGTAAGAATCACTCACATAAGGGTTGGAAACAACAAAACTAATTCAACAAGGGTCTTCAATTCTCTTCAAAAACAAGAAAGAAGAGCATGTTAGATGCATAGGTTTTTTCAAGTTTTTCTCTCATCAAATAAATATATACCATTAAATTATGGTTTCATCTCATGGAAACAAGCTAGAAATGAAAGATTTAGGGCTTCTTTGGTAACTATTTTTAAAAATAGTTTTCTGTTCTTAAAAATAATGGGTTGTTTTTAAAACAAAAAAACTTGTTTGGTAGAACTGTTTTTAAAAACAGTTTTGAAAATTTTGTTCTAAAACCTTGTTTTAAAAACATCTCAGGATTGTTTTCAAAAATAGTTTTTAAAAACAAAAAAATAAAAACACTTCCAAACACACCCTTAAGCTCTAAAAACATTAGAAATGCATATGGGTTCATGGGTTGAACAGTGAAATGAATAGTAGCTGTTGGATTCAAAAATTCATAACTTTGATTATTCTTCATAAATCAACAAGATTTTGGTACCAAATTGAAAAGGAAGAAGAGAGGAATTAATAGCAAAATATGAGAAATTAACATGAAGGATTGATATGCTTACTTGAAGAGAGAGAGAGATGTAGAAAGAAAGCTTTCAAGTTGAAGTTTACATGTGTTACATGGAATGCAACCAAAAATAGGCTGAAGAAGAAGAAAAAGAACTGACTTTTGAAGGGAAAAATGGGAAAAAAAAGTTAAGTTAATCTTCAACCTTTGGCTCTTCTTAGGCAATCTTCTTCTTATTTTTTTTTTCCTTTTTCCTCAACATTGAGTCCAAATTTAACATACTCACCAATAGTCAATGGCTATCAAGTTTTAACACAATTTAGTTAAATTAATTACCTTCATAATGAGTGTAAGTTTGCATTTGTTGGATACTGTAACCCTAGTTTCGACTTCTCCAAAGTTTGCACGAAATTAAATCCCGTAAACATGAATTTTATTCTATAAGCATTCAGAGTAGAAAATTCGATCTTCTAAGGATTCCTTAAATTCATATAATTTATTTTTACTATTTTTAGACACTTCATATCTCAAATTTATAGTTTCAGAATTCTCAAAATTTTCAAATTCACCTTTTTAGATCTTCCGGAAAGTCATTTTAAAAAACTTAGGATATTATAACTAATATTTAAATTTTATAGTAATAATTTTCTCATAAAAGTTTATTTATTAAATTTTCTTTTAACTTTATTTTTTAAAATGTTATTAAAATTAATGTAATTATCTATTTTAATAAATTTATGCAATATATGTATTGACAATATTAAATCTATATAAACTCATTAATTTCAATGTTAAAAGTTATTTAACATTATTTTAGTGTATATATATATACTAATCAATTAATCCAATATTATTTATTATATATTATCATAGTAATGGGTTAACTTGACAAGTCAATACTTACTAGTTCAAAGCTTTTATTGGATTGAGTTATTTTAGACCAATCTCTCATCAGGTCAGGCTATTGTTTTCTTTTTTCATACTAATCCTAGACTAGTGACAAGTAAAATTAAGCCAATTCCATGCCAACCCCATTATACCCAACCTGTTTAATAATTTAATTTAATTTAAATTAAATTTATGCTCTCTAATTAATGTATATATAGATATATATGCAATTCAATGCTTATATTTTAAATTTTTAATTTAGTTTATAATTTTATTTTCATTTATAACAGAATAACTTTGTTTTAAAATACTGACTTGCATTTAGGTCTTTACTAATCTAGAATCATGAGCTTATTTTACAAGTTTTCATATTTTTTGTTGATAAACTTAACATGTTTAAGTTATGAATTTGCATATTGTAAGAAAGATGAAAATGTCTCACCTAAAGCTTATATGTCATACTTTGCTTTATGACTTTGTCATATTAAACAAAAGAAATGTCACATATTATAATGTATATCTATATTATAATTTAATAATTTTTTAATGGAGTTAGACATAGAGCTCATAGCATGCATCCAACTAAAATTAAAAGTAAATTTTAAGTAAAGTCCAAAAAAAAATAAAAATTTATAAACAATTGCATATTAATTTAGCCTTGATTTTATTATTAGGATAATTTTCACAAGCATTGTTTATGCATAATTTGAATAAGTATTAAGTTTTTTAACAAAGGACAAGGATTTTAATAAGTAGATAAAAATATATTGACCTCTCCTATAGTATTCGAAAACTATGTGAACTTCCCCTAGTTGCAAAACCTACAAAGACTTTTCCTAAAGTTTGAACTTCGCTACACTTAAATCCTATTTAGTATTTTTTGTTAGGTTGATAATCCTATTTAGTATTTTTTGTTAGGTTGATGTTAGTCAATACATTAAAAGCTACATTTAACCAACAAAATGCCTAAATTACCCTTGAATAGATTATATATTGCTAGCTTCATGTGTTAAAGGACATTTTCACTTTCCAAGAAGCCTCTTCTTTACTCAAGCTAATTTTCCTTCTTTTTTTTTTTTCCAGTGAAGCAGTGTTCTATAGCCTCTCTCTCTCTCTCTCTCTCTCTCTCTCTCTCTCTCTCTCTCTCTCTCTCTCTCTCCTTTCTTCCCCTCTTCTTTTCT